>LDAU01000128.1:0-84473 GCA_001447515.1 Pseudocohnilembus persalinus | reverse complement strand
ACTATTCAAACTTTTTAAATTTCATCATAATATTCAATAAAATTAATATTTATATTATTCCTAATCTATAATGGAAAGACATAAACTACAAAAAGAAAACCTTTTTTATAAACATTTAATTTCAAATATTTAATGATAAATAATGGAGGCATAATGATGATTTTTATCTTTTTATAAAGTCCTATTTCTTATAATTCTATTAATATTTAGACAGTAAATAAGTTTTAAAAAATTTCAAAAAAAATATAAAAATAAATAAATTAATAAAACTTTAATTGTTTAGTAAAAAGAAACCGTATAAAAATACCAATATTTTTATATTAGTAATTTACCAATTAATATTTAATATTTTGAATAAGCTAAACTATAATCGTATTATTTTAGAATAGTGAGTATATTTTTAAACTTTTTTTTTTTTTTTTCATACTCAAATTTAATATTAGTTAATAACCTTTAAAGAATTAAAAATAAAACTAAAATATTCAATCAAAAAAATTATATATATTTTTATTAATATTTAAAATTTAATGATAAAATTTTATTTGAATCTTTTATTTTAAAAAAAAATAAAAATGGTGATAACATATTATAAATTGACTTTTTAATTATAATTAATATAAAAAATATACTTTAGTATTTATTTTTATTAAATTTTATCAATTTATGGAACAAAAAATAAAAAAATATAACCAATAATTTTTATTTTTTCAAGTAATATTTCGATTTCTAAAAATTAAATTGCATAAACTTCAATAATATTTATTATTATTTATAATACAAATAAAAATGAAAGTGTTTTTATATAATAAAATAGTTAAAAGGTAGCTTATAATAGTAATTAGAAAAAATTATTTGAACTTAAATGCTTAAATGTAAAAACATATTAATAAAATATTCTGATAGAATGAAAGACAATAGTCAAAATTATACAGTAACATTAATATACGTATTTTTTAAAATAATATTTAAAATAAATATATACTAAATGAAATATTATTTTATATTATTTTAATCATTTAAAGTTGTTTAGTATTTTTTCAAATTAAGAAGGCAACTAAGGCTAATAAGGCTAAAGCAAATCCTAAAACAGATCCACTACAGTCGACAATAGCTTCATAATATTTTTTACAGTCTCCATCTAAATCATCGGCAACAGCTCCATAACAATCTTTAATTTTTCCAAAGTATTCGGCTCCAGACATGTCATCAGCAGTTTCGTCGTCGTCAGATTTACATTCATCATAGTCAGTCAATTTAACAGTTTCATCACAAGTTTCATCGATTTCAGACATACATTTAGTGAAGTTTTCCAAGTCTTCATCACTGACTTTAGCAAAAGTAACAGAAATTAATAAAACGGCTAATAATAAGTATTTGAACATCTTAATCTTTTTTATTATTTTTTTTTTATTTTTTTTTTTTATTTTATTTTTTCAAATTATTTTTTATTCGAAGGGTTTATAATATTTAATTATAATAAAAATATTGATAAAATGAAATAACTAATTATTTATAATCTAATATAATGATTTTGTTGACTACTTAATGGCTCATAATCTTATAATTAAGATAACTCAAATTTTTACTAATATTAATTTATATTCTCATTAACAAAATAAGTTTACACTAATATAAAAGTAAAATAACTTTCAATTTTAAAAAGTTTACAGTTCTAAGTTAATTTAAGCGAGATATTAATAATTAGCTTATTAAAAATATCTCTATAAATATTTTTATGTATGCTTGGTATTTATTATAATTAATGTAACTTATGTTTAAAAAAGCTATATTACATAATCATAATTTTTAATTGGAACATCGAAAAATAATAAAAATCTCATGAAAAAATTAAAGAACAAACAAAAAAAATTTTAAATTTATTTTAATAAAAGTTTTTATAAAAAATGAATTAAAAATTTGAGTATTATATTTTAATATAAATAAATTTCTATTTTAATTTTTCAAATTATAATTTCAGTATTTTTTTTACTTAAAAATTATTTTGTTTTTGTTTTAATAAATAAATGAAACTTCTCGATGCTAAAAATTATTAAAAAATGTTCGCTGTCAATATGTAAAAAATGAATACTATTCAAGTTATATAAAATATCCATATACTTTTAAATAATAAGATATCATTCAGTGTTAATCAAAAATATCATGTAAATATATCATAATTGATAAAAATATGATATGATATATTCATAAATTTAAAAGTATAACTGATTGTTTTAAAAATACATCAATTAAATTTAAATTATTAGATTATTACATAAATTAATATTGCTCTCCATTAAATTTAAATAAAAAAATGTTAATATGTAAAAAATATCTGCCTTCTTTTCTATAAATTTTAAAATAAATATTAGAACTTCTAGAATTCTAGAACATGTGCTAAAAATATAAACTAATTAGAAATTTAATATTACATATAATACGATTTTACTTTTTAATGTATAAATTTATTTTCTTTGTAATAATATAATATACGTATACTTATTTCATAATATAATTATATATTTAAATATCTTAATTTTGAAATTTATAAATAAATACCAAACAAATAAAATTATTATAAATAAAATATTATATAATAAAATCGAAAATAAATTATTTTAAAAGAATGGAAGTTTTCCTTTCTTTAATTAAACTCTTATCAGAATTTATAATTTGTTAATTATGTTTAATTTTAATTTTATAAATGAATATAAAGAAAAATGTTAGATTAATTCAACCATGATAAAATTTGATCTAAATTAAAAAAAAAAATATTTTATAATAAAAATGTTCTTATTAATTCTTAATTTTAACGTATTTAAAAACATTTTTTAATTATTATTTTTTGCTTTAAAAAATTTTTAAACAATTTAATAAACTAATACATAAATTATAAAATTTATAATAAGAAAATTTAAATATTTAATTTCTTTTTCTAATTTGTAATATTAATTTTATATTAGATCTTTAAAAAGTTTGCAACCTATCTTTCATAATTAAACCAATACTTCAATACTTATATACATTTAATAAAAATTATAATAAGAACATTTTAATATACTTAAAATATATTAAAATAAAAAATATTCATTTAAATTAATTTAAATCAATTATCATTATTCATCTTAACCAGTTAAATAAGAACGAATTTCAGAAATAAAATAAAATATTAATTTTTAAAAATATATATATATAAAAAAAAATTAGCTCTGTTTTCCTTTTTATTTATGAATAAATTTTTCTCATTCTTAGTCATTATTAAAACTTACATTATTTTCGTTTTCTTATTATTCTATGTATTCTACTTCCTCTTCATCTGCCACCCCAATTCCGTCAAAAATATTTTACTATTATTTAATAAAATAAAAAAAAATTCTATTAAAAATAAAATAAATTACCTATATATCATTATTTTTTATATATTGATTTTATTTCTCATTTTTTTATTCTTCTTCATCTTCTTTAGAGTCTATATAATCTTCTTCTTCAGCCTCTCCAGAGAGATCACTAAACAATTTATTTTCCTAGATATTTTATTCTTATTATTTATGCTTGATTTCCTAAAAGGTATGTATTAAATATATCATTTTTATAACATATATGTAGTATATTCGTTAAAAGTTAAAAATACCTGAATAGTAACAAATTTTATTTTTCTAAAAAAAAAAACTCTATTAACCACTAATTGAGCATATAATAGAGCTTTTAAAATTAATTAAAAGCTGGTATAGTTTGGCCACAAGTATACCCTATGATATAATTTTTTTGGAACATTTATAAAAAAAAGTAAGCTCAATACTTTTATAAATATAAGAGTTTTACCAAAAATAAAAAAAAGTATTTTTTTTTTTTATTTTTCGCAGATTCGATTATAAATCCAAAAATAAACATTTAAATTCTCTAATATATGTTTCTTACTGAAAATTTTCTCACAAATTTCTCAATATTTACAATAGAATATTTTTCATTGTAGTAAAAAATTTAAGCTATACAAATTTTTATTAAAAATAATTACATTAATATATATAAATATATAATTTAAGCCAATATATATGAAAAATTCTCATCAAAATTAAATATTATCAATAACTTTTGTAATGATTTACATAATTAAAAGATGTTTTTTATTAATATAACTAATATAACTTAATATTTTTATATATTATTTATCTTTAACAACAATATTAAGTTAAAAATATTTGATTCAATCAAAAATTAGAGATTATTATATTTGGGTTTATATAACATGTGAAATACAAATATTTTAAATATATAAATAAAAAAATATATATAATATTTTAACTTTTAGGTAAAAAACTAAATATAAATTTAATAATTTCATATATTATAGATAAAAAAAAATTATCTTTGTCTAAATTTTCATTACACTTTTTGTTTATTACTCCGAATATTAGTTATAAAATTACAAAAAATATAGTATAAAATTCCAATTAAAATTATATCTCTTTAGTAATTAATAGGATATAGGCTATATAAATGAAAAATTATACTAACTTTTTATAATGTAAATATTAATAATTTTCGCTTAATTATATGCTTATTTATTTAAGAATAAATAATCAGTATTTGGATTAAGTATAAATATAAAATTAATAATATGGGTTTTATTTTATAAATATTTAGAAATAATTAATTTTTTATATGCTAAATAAACTATATTTATATTATTTTTTATTGTTTTGTGTGTATTTCTTTCAAAAATCTATATATTTAAAATTCATATTAATTTTATATTTTTTATTTATATTTTCCTAATTATTTAATATTTGTTTGGTGCTTTTTCACATTTTTTATATCATTTTAAATTTTATTTTAAAAATTAATTAAAAATTTTTGTGATATACGAAATTAAAGTGATATCATAGTATATAATATATTAATTAAAATTTTAATATATTTTTTTTAATTTTATTAATTTATAATTTTAACTAAAAATATTTAAAATTAATAAACATTATATCGAAAGATATATATGATTTTATATTGTTTTTGACCAATTTTTTCATTTTAATAATTTGAATATTACCACCCTTAAATTTAAAAATACATATAAATAAACTATTTATATATTTTTGGATATTATAAAAAATAGTTTCTTTAAAAAAAATATATATTTAAACGTATGCTCATAGCCAACCTCAACCCTTTTTTTATAGAATTATTAATGTCGCATAATATGCAAAAAAAAATTGTTACAGGGTTTTTTACTCTAGAAGAAATTAATATGATAAAATAAAAGCTATTTTACCAAATATACTACATAAAATCAAATAAGATATATTTATGTTTTTATTTAAATTTTACTTATGGTTTTTCTTAAATTTCATTTTCATTCTTTTAATCATTTATTAACTCATTTTATTCTTTTTCATTTATTTCATTTTCATCATCATAAAAATCCTATTCATCAGCCTCTTCTACTCCAAAAAATCCATCTTAATTTTCTTTACTATCACTAAAATTTAAACCAATATCCAATTTTAATTCTTTTTTTTACTACTATATATTTTGTTCTTATTTACTATTTTATAATTAATCATTTTAAGTTTTTAATTCTTATTAATATTATTCATCTAAATCATCTTCTACATACTCTTCATCTCCAACAGGATCTCCCACTAAATCACATAAATCTAAATTTAAACCCTTATTTTGATTAACCTAACTTAATTCTTATTCTTATTAATTTTCTAATTATTTATCTTATCTTTATTCTTATTCTTATTAATATTAATTTTATTTATCTTTTTCCTAATTTTAAGAATTTTCATACAATTTATCTTATTCTTATCTTTCTTACTCAAAATCTGAGTCTTATTATGAATCATTTACATTATAACTTTCTCCACTAGCATAAGAAGCACTTAAATCATTGTCAAATTAAAGTTAAAGAGATAGTTTTTTATATTTATTAAGGTTTTCGTTCTCATTATTAATCTTCTATTAAATAAATTAAAAAATAAATAACAATAATAATAAAAATATAATAAATATAAACATTATTTATTTATTATTCAAATTACTTTTTTTTCTTCCTTTTAGTTACCTATATTTTCTTCTACTTTTTCTCCTTTTTCATCTAATAATTTAAAATTATACATATTTAAAAAAAAAAAAATTTTTCAAATTACCTTAACAGTCAATTTAAAGAAGACTCGGTTCTTATTTTATTTGAGAGATACTTTTAGATATTAATAATATTGAACTATTTTTTTATAAGTTATTTTCCTAAAATATCTGCATCTATTCTTTATCTTAATTTTATTTATTGCGATTATCATTATTTTTCTAAGCTTTTCTATTTAAATAATCATTAATTTGTCTATTTCCTTCCTTGTTAGAAGAAGACAAAAAAATACTTTCAGACTAGTTTTATCCCTCAGTTTCGAAAGTTTACAAATTTTCTCTCATTTTTTAGACCTAAATGCTAGAACTTTCTAAATAAACAATATTTAAAACCATTAAAATTTATATTCTATATGATAAAATACAACTTAAATAAATTATTTATTATAGTATTACCCTTTTTTATATTATTTATATTATTATTATTTTCTTAATTTAAACAATTATAATCCAATTCTTTCATACTTGGTAAACCAGGAATATTTAAATATGACTTAGGATTTTAACAATAAGTTAAAACTACACTTGCATCATGCTTAACACACCCCAAAGTGTCATTTTCATTACTGTTTAAAATTCGATATTTTAATTCTTAAGTGTTCATTTAACTATTACCAATATTATTTCCATTATCTATATTTTCGCTATCTTAAATTCTTTATTTAATATTATTATTAATTCCATTTTTTTCTTTCGAATTTTAAATATTTTAACCAAGTTTTTAACTCAAATAAGAGTCAGATTCATCGCTATCATCAAATTCATCATTAAGATTAATTTATAACAAGTTTTTTTTATTTTTTTATTTATTTTCTTGACTTTTAGGATCAAATCTTTTCTCTACAATTTTAGTAATTCCTATACTGTCAAATAATTTTTCCCTTTCTATAGTATCCCTAGAAGAAAATTTAGAATAATTTACTTAATTTCTATACTAATTTAATTATAATTGTTTTTCTTAAACTTCCTCCTCGTTCTCTATTTATATAGTGTAATTGTTTTCCTTAATAGAATCCTTAGAAGATTATTAATATTTCTGATATTTAGAATTAGAATAATTGTTAGTTTTAAATCTTTCATCTTTTGACAACTATTTTAAATATAAAGTATATTAAATATAAAAAATTTAAATTAATTTAAATAATTTCTACAAAGTTTTTTTTAAATTACTGAATTTAATTTCAATTAATTATTATCAAAAATCTGGTGCTTATGTTAAGTATTTTCTATATATTTTCTAAAAATGTATATCTGTTAACACGAGGATAGTAAAATTTTATCAGTTTTAGTCAAATTTAAGTTTTTTTAAAATTCTTAATCATTTTAATTAAATTTATTGTATAAATCAACTTCTTTTTCATCTTAAATGTCAACTCCGTTATTATCAGTTTTTAAAAGTATCAAAAATTTAGATATCACAAACTTCAAGTTCCCTCCCAAGCTAACCAACTTAAATTAAAATAAATATTTAATTTATTTAAAAAATAAAAATAAAATTATATTTTTTTTATATATTTTATCTATTCTTTATTTACCTCGTTTCTCATTTTATTCTACAACTCTTCTTTTTATTAATCATTTTTATATTTAAAGTGGATATCCAACAAAGATGTTAATAACACCTTAATGGCCGTAAAATTTTCGTCAACTAATTCTTCAATTTAATAAGAAAAAAACTCGCTTTTAGGTCTGGCATTTTTAATTAATGAAACCAAAACCTTTCTGTTTTTAGTTTTTTTTTTTAAATTTAGCCTACTTGAGTTAATTCCCCCTGTATTTCCACTGTCTTCATTTTATTATTCTTCTTTATCGTCCAACATACTTCCCGAAACCAAAATTAAAGTTGATTTGCCCTCAGAAATTTCCTAAATTGTCTCTTTAAAATTTAACACTTATTATCCATTTAAATAACAGTCAATATCGTCCAAAATTATACACATATTTTCGACAAAATAACCTTATTTTCTGTTTTTAAACTCGTTTCCAAAAGTAGCCTCCATCAATTTATGTAAATCACCTTAATAAATACTCAATTACAACTCTAATAAACTGAAATAATAAACACCATGGTTAAATATCGGCCTAGTATAAAAAATTTAAATAATTTAATTAAAAATATCTAAATAAACTAATTTAAATATTAAATTTATTAAATAATCTATTATAAAAATTTATATATAATTAATTATATTCTTTTTTATTGAATATAATTAATTTATACAATTTAAATTAAAAAATATATAAATTAAAATGAATATATATAATATACAATAATTTTCGCAATTTTAGTTAAAATTTAAAAAATTTATTTTAAATCTAAATTTTTTTATTAATTTTTTTCTTACCTTAATTTTTTTCCCAACTACAAAGCAAACTCAGTTTTACCTGCACCTTCTTTTCCATACAAATTAATAATGTTATATGAGTTTTTAAAGTCTATTTTTTTTTTATCATTCACAAAAGTTCTTAAAATATTTGTTATATCTGCGTTTCTAGCCACAAAACTTCTAGACAAATAACTTTTCATTATATTTGTAGGTCCACTTCTTTAACTCAAGTCAATATAACTCTCTTTATTATTTCTCTCTAAAAAAAGTATATATATAAAAAAAATTTATAGTTATAAAAATTATTATCAAAATAAAAGTTATAATTAATATATAAATTAATTAATTAATAAATAAACATTTAATTTATAACAAAATTTATTTTTATATTAAAATTTTCTATACCTCTTTATTTATCAACTTCTATATTTTTAAAACTTTATATTAAACTTTTCCAGTCATAATTTTCGATAGTACTTTCTTTTTCGTTAAAGTTAACAATTGCTCCTTAACCGATATTTTATTCAATTAATTATATATTTTTCTTCTCGTTATTTTAATATTCAATATCAAATAACCCTTTATCATAAATTAATTTTTAAGACAATATTTTTTTAATTTCCTCATTTGTTTCACTAAACTCTTTCATAAAAGCATGGTAATAATCCTAATTTGTCTACAAATATTACTCGTCAATTTTAAATAATCTAGTAATAAACTTTATAATAAACAAATCCTTTCCATAATTTAAAATATGATCTATAAAAATTTTTAACAAATATTTTAAATAATAAATAATTATTTAATTATTAAAATATTTTGTATTTTATTAAAAAAAAATATTTATAAAACACTTACTATATGTGGAACTAATTTTAGGAGAAGTACTATAATCTTTATTTTTTTTCTTTAAATCAACATAACTAAAGTAAATTATAACAGGATTTGGTTGTCCTGTTCTTTTATTCCTACTTTTATAAAGTTTCTAAAATTCCCTTGCATATTTAACCTAAGTATTTAAAATAATCAACTTGAAATCTCTCACTTCAGACTTAGAAAACTCAGAATCAAATTCTTTCAATGCGGTCTATTCAAACTCTCCTATATAATCGCTTTCAAAATACATATGTGCAGAATCATCATATACATGATTAATATTCAACAAAATTCCTCCCCTTAAAATTTATTATTAAAAATTAATATAAAAAATTTATAATAAAAAAATATACATATAAAATAAAAAAGTAAATATTTTATACTGTTCCAAAGCGTTTTAAAGATTTTTCTTAGTAAACCTGTCAAAAATATTAAAAGTTTATCTTCTCAACTAATTCAACTCATACTCAATTTTTTCTTTAAAATAATTTTACTAAATAACCTAATTTTTCAACACTGTAGTAGTTTCATGTTCTTTTTTCGGCCTCAAAGCATTAAATTCAAAAAAATAAAATAATTTTGAAGTTTTCATCTAAATAGTCTCATTAACTTTATTATACAATTCATTATACTCTAAAAGATGATTTTTCTCAGCCAAACAAATCTAATAAATCTAGTCAAAATATCGTTTAGCCGTAATCAATTTCTCAAAAATTCCCTTATCTTTTTCATTATCCTTATCACAAAAATGTTAAACCAAAGTCTTTCCGATTTTAGTGTATAAAATACAAGCAGTTATTAAAATCCTGTAATATTAATAATAATTGTTCTTATTCTTTTCCTAAACCAAAAAGTGCACCACTTTTTACATTTAATTTAAACTCTAAATCAAAGCAGAACTAGATTTTTTTTAATCATATCTTTAAAACCTCTGCATTTCCTACAAAATTGCCCACTTATTAAATAAAAAATGTAACTAAGGACAAATCTTAAAATGCTCTTATTTATATTGTCTTTAAAAATATTATCTCATTATCTAATTAATGTCGAAATTCTGACATAATTGTAAATGCTATTAATTTTTCATCTGTATTTTTATAGAATCCTAAATAAAATCTAACTCAAATTGTATTATACTCGCCAAAAACTCCTTTTCTTTCGACTATTATAAAAACTGCTAATTGCTATTTAAAGGCCTTTTTAAACAAAAATAATTTATTAATTTTAAATAGTTTATAATATATGATATAATATAATATGCTGTAATATAAAATTTCATTGTCTTATAAACAAAGTTCACATATATAAACTATTCTTTTTATATTATAAATTTACAAAATTTTATCTTGAAATTTCCTAATTTGCTGTAAAATAACCTCCAAGTCCTTCCATTTATCATTTTACTAGTCAATAATATTCGCATATTAATCATAAGTATACCTAAACTACAAAAACAAAGTCTTAATATAATACAAGTCGAAAATAGTGATTGGCTTAGACGCTGACAATTTATTAAAATACTAATTCAAATATCTTAAATTAAAGTTAAATATACTATCCGTCCACTAATGTTTTCCATTATTATTCAAAAACACAAAAATACCTTATAAATATAATATTTTAATCATTTATCCAAAAAATAAATAAATAAAATGAATAAAAAATAAAAAAAAACATTAAAAAATAATAAAAAGCAAATTAATTACTAGGGATAACCAAAAACAACTTCTAAATAAAATCCTAATTATTCCTAGCAATAGCAAAATCAATATACTTCCTCGAATAAATCTCCTTCAAATTTTCCTCCCAAAACCTCTCAAACAAATACAACATAGGTACCTATTCCAAAACCTGTTTAAAATCTTCCAAACTATTTGTCATTTCCAACTGCTAATTATACACTTCCAAAGCCTGCTATGAAAAAAATTAACTTTCCTAAAAAGTATTTTATTTAACCATTTTTTTAGACGAAAATTTTCCACTTCCGCTTATACTTGTCAAATTCTGCGAAATGCTCTGAGAAAGTAAATTGCTACTGTAAATTCCACTCCCATTTTCGTAATTTAAATTATTTAATTCTATATTTGTTATTCCCCCCGAAGATAAAATTGAATAATCAATAAAATTCTCGTAGTATAATTCCTAAATCTTCTAAGCAAAATAATTACTTATATGACCTATGTAAATTATCTTCTAATTAAATGTTTACTCATACTCATTTTCATATTAAAAAGTGCTAAAAAATAAATTTTAATAAATTATTTTTATTTATTATTAAATAAATATATAAAAATTATAAAATATAAAATATAAAAAAACAATAAAAATTCTTAAATATTAATTACTTTTTCTCAATCTAATTAGGTAAATTAACCTTAAACTAATAAAGAACTCTCTCATTTTTTTAAATTTTTTTGGTACTTATAAAATTAAAAAAACCGTCCAAATCTTTATTATTTTCCTTGAAAATTATTAAATATAAATTAAAATTTTTTAACTAATATTTTATATAAATGTAATTTAAACTTATAATAAGATTTTTCATTATTATCTTTAAATTTATAATTAATAAAAAATAACTTTACCATTATATGCTCATCTTTTCCAGTTAAAATTCTCCATAATGCTGAATTTTAAGGTGATTTAACCTTTATAAGTTATATTTTTGCTATCAATTAAAAGTCCAAACTCTTTTTAAAATATAAATATTAAATATACTTTTTAATTATTATTATAAACTTAAATTTTATATAATCCTTTACTGTTAATCCATTTGGAAACTATGACAAAAGTAATAAAAGTTAAAATTAATCTATATTTCTGCTTTTTAATCTCCTGTTATAATTTTTTTTATTAAAATTAATATTTTTATTTAAAAACTATAAAGTAATTATATATTTTTACATTAAATTATCAATAAAATTATTATTAGATAAAAACTGTCTTTAAATATTATGTAAAGCATGGTACAATTTATTAGTATTTTTAAACTACTTAGCTTACTAAATAATTTAGTTAGGTACTTTAGGCAACAACTCAATAAACTCATCTAACTATAAAAAAAAATAATAAAATAAAATAAATAATAAAAAACCTTCTTAGATATAAAAATTTTTATCATTAATTTAAACAAAAATAATATATTTATATATAATTATATATTAATAATTTGTACAATATGATCAAATTATCCTCTAATAACTTATAAAAACTATTCCTCAATATTATCAATCAACAATTTCTTAGCGTCTTTAGCGTTAAATTAAGGCATATTTTTATATTACCTATAAAAATTACAGTCTACTAAAACCTATTCCAAATCAAACTAGTTATTCTCAGTTGTGGACAAAGACATCAAAATCTTCACGTTTTTTTTCTCTTCTAAATAAGATAACTAAGTTAACAACTCATTTCTGTTCTAACTATTACTTGAATTGTCATTTTCTTCCCTTTTTTTATTTTAAAAAAAAATTATAAAAATTTTCATTAAATTTAACTATTTTATTCTAATTATTTTTTACAAAAATTAAACATCGTCGTAAAATATTATACATTATGTCTACTTATTATTCTCAATTAAATCAAATTTTTCAGCCACACTTGTAAAATTTATATTTTCCCAAGTTTGTTTTAAAATTATCAATTCATTTTCAAATAAATCAAAAGTTTCCGTTTATACTCTTTATTTCTAAGATCCGTTCAAATCTAAACTTTAATTCTTTTTATCATAATATTCTTTCTACTTTTTTACAAAATTAAAATTTTAAACCAAACTATCCTAATAATACAAAAAATAAATTTCATGTAAAATTTTACCGCCATAATCTAATTAATAGTTAAATTCACATTTCCTTATTCTTATTCTTTGCTATAATTTTACAAATCTTATCTTTTAAACTAAAAAAAATTATATATATATTAAAATATATCAAAGTCAATTTATTTATATGTATATAAAAAAATAAACATTAAAGAATTAATAAAAAATTTTTATATTTATTAAAATTAATTAAATAATATATAATAATTTTTATTTTATATATTACTTCTATCCAAAAAGTAGTGTAATTATGATATCTTCTTTACAAATAATTCATGATATAATTTATTATAGTACTTTTTCCTTATCCCTCATCAGCAATAACAACGTATAAAGGAACAAATCCTTCTACATTTTCTTCATCATAAGTAATTTTTTTTAAGTTCTTATTTTTGTATGATATATCCATATTATTTTTTTCTAGTAAAAATTCGAATAACTACTATTTCAATTTCAGATTTCCATAAATTGTGCTATAAAAAAATATAAATTGTATTTTTTTTTTTTAATTATCATTAAATTAAAATTTACTAATACTATTCCTAATTCTGCAAAAACAACAAATCTTATTCCTAAAATTTATAACTTTAATTTTTTTTATCATGCTTTTGGTTTTTTAAACTATTATTATAATTATTTAGCTAAAATAATCTAGAAAATCCTAAAAAATAATTTCAAATATTTAATAACAATTATTTATTAATAAATAATTAAAATTACCTGAATTCTTAGTATTTCCAGAATTAAGTAGTTAATATTTCAATTTTTTCCCATGATAATGTTCTTTCTTCGTAGAAAAATGCAGTTCCGGACAACAACACACAAAAACTTGCTTATTATTTTCAGAATCCGAACAAATTTCTCCAGCATAAACGTCATCATCTTCGTAATTTAGCGCTTTAAATTTTATTTCCAAATTCATTAATTCTATAAATTATTCAGCCCATTAACATTTATTTTCATCATTTTCATTCCATTTATGTAATAATTACTCTCTTTGAGGGCATTAACAGTAAGGAATATGCTTTTAATGGTTGCAAAAATGGGTTGCTTGCCATTAACATGTGGTTTTATGATTGTGCGCACAACAACAAGTAAAATTATCTTCGTCTTTCTTTTATAAAAATAATAATAATAAATTAAGATTTTATTACTAAAAATAAATATTAAAAGAGTTAATCTTAATTTACTAATTTATCTATAGATATCTAATAACTTTGCTAAATTGAATATCCAGCCAACAACTTATCATAAAAATAACTGAAAAAACTAAAAACCTAATTATTATTCTAGGGAAAATCATTTTATATTGCCAATGCATACCTTATTCCAGATTTCAAAAATATTTCGGCTACCTTTTTAAAAAACATAACATAAATTAAATTTTAAAACTGTATTAATTTCTAATTTTAAATTTCATATCAAATAAATTTTTTTAAAATATTTAAAATTTTTTACATGTTTAGATAATTAAGAATCAACTATTACAAGTTCTGGTTGCATAACTTAAGGCTAAGAAAAAATCTTCATTAATTCTGATGTTTTAACCTATCTTTTAGTATTATTATCATCATCTTCAAAATCAATATAATATTCTTCACCATTAAATGACCCATTAACAATTAAATGGAAAAATTTATATTTTTTATCACTTATTATATACTATAAATTCTCCATTGTCAAATTTTTTAAAGTTACTATCTAACGAATAAAATAATTTTATATCGATTTTTTACTTAATATAAATAATATACTTATTTTTTAAAAATATATAAATTATATTTTACCACTTAATCTCCAAATAATTTTGCTATTTTCTACACATATTGAAATTTAATTAAATTTTCTTAATCTATAGGCTCTGAATACAAAACTGCTACGTAACTATAACTACTATCATTATCTTACATTTCGTCCTTTAAAATATTTATGTTTAATTTTATAAATAATAAAAAATTAAACTAAATTTATTTTAAAATAATTTTAATATTATCAATTTTTTATTTTTTTACTAATTTCAAGTTATTAAAATAATTCATATTATTTGACGACATTTGTTCATTTTAACTTTAATGGTACTAAATTTATTACTATACTGGATATTCAGGCATCAATAATATCCAAAGCTCAAAAGGCTAATCTAAATCCACAAACATTTCCAAAATTTTAGGAAATTTAATCCAACCTTTAAAAATAAAAATATATATAAATAATATATGATATAAATTAATATCATTATTTCAAAAAAATAAAAAAAAATAAAAGATTTAATTATATTTCTTTATTTTCCATAAAATTTAAAAAATAAATGTCAGTTATATATGTTTTTATATTTAAAAAATAACTTAAATAAATAGTCTTTAAACTAAATTTTTATATTAAAATAGGATATTTTTTTATTTTTATTTTTATTTTTATTTATTTATTTGCAATTCTAACCTACCAACCCTAAAAAATGGATATTTTTTTGTAAAAATAAATATTTAACATTATCTTACCCTTATATTTTGGATTATAATACTTTATATATTTTTAGTTAAAATTAGTTGCTCCATCATTTTTTAACAATTAACACAATTCTTCGTACCATATAACTATTTTATCTTCCTATATTGTTAAAAATTCCGTAATTTCCACTTTTAAAGGATTTTAACTTATATCTGCGTGGCTATAAGTATAAGAGGCGAAAATTCGGGTATTTTCTTAGTTATTTAAATTTTTATTTTCCACCTTTTTCTTTTGTTTTATGCTTAAATTCATTTCTCTATTTTTCGTTGCCAAATCTAATAACTAGTATAATTATTGAAAAAATTGTATTTTTTTATTTTAATTTTTTTTTTTTACTGTATTTGATAAATTAATAGAATATATAAATAAATTAATTTTGTAATTTCTTAATTACTTTCTTTGTGTTAATAACAATTTATAATTAATTCAAAAAAAAATTTTTCAAGAAATTATAATACTTTTATATGTTTATTATTATACTTTAAATTTTATTTCTAATATTGAAAATTTATTGATTTTTGTTAAAAAAATTTAAAAACCCAACTTTTAATTAACCCAAAGTAAAAATTGCCTTCTAAATTTATAGCTCTCCATAAAGAAATTCATAAAATTAATTATAAATATTTAACAATAAAAAATAAATTAATTTATCTTAATAATATAATTTTTTCAATAGTTAAAACTCTAATTGCAGAGTAATCATTAAATTTCCCTCAATAATCTAATAACAATTTCCGTATTTCGACTATAATTATATAAATATATTTAGTACATAAAAAATTATAACTATTAAATTTATTTAAAAAGCTATTTAGTTACTTAAAATACAAGTCCCAATAATTAATAAATCCAAGCTCTTCATAATCCAATTCTTCAAATAAACTATAAAATTTGAATTCAATTTCATAAAAATTTCAAAAATATAATAATTTTTTAATTAAGCTATATTTACTCTTAAACAAATTCAAAATTATCTTGTCCATTTTCTTTTCTACTATTAATATAACTCAATAATTCTTCAAATTTTATATTTTTATCTTTAAAATTTCTACAAAAAATTCTACATTAATTTTCCACTTACTCGCTCAAACAAACAGTCTCCAAATTCTAAATTAATTCAATATAATCAACAAAACCATCTTCATTCTAAAAATTTTAATTAATTGTAAATTAGTTGATAATTTCATTTCAATTTTAGATTTATATTTAAATAAACAAATTAGTAAAAACAAAAAACAAAAAATATATTTATAATATTTAAAAACATTTTCTAATTTTTAACCTTATCGCAAATCCTAAAAAATTCATTAATCAATTCCTCGTCATCCCAAATTTCCAAAATACTCTAAAGAATTTTTAAAAATTAATATATATAATTATTTAAAATAAAAATGATAAAATATATTATTATTTAAATTAAAAATAATAAATAATAAATAAATATATTTGTATATATATACCTAAAAAACTAGCAGAAAATATTCACTGGTCAAATTTTTTATCTAATAATCAAATTGCTTAAAAACTGAGTCAATAATTTATTCTATACTAAATTATTTTAGTTTATTTGCAATTTAAGGTAATTTGACTTCCAATTCGCTAATTTCTCTCTTTTTTTACTAGTTTTTTTAACTTTCTTCTTATATTTTATATTATTACTTTTAATTTTCTATTCC
Organism: Pseudocohnilembus persalinus; assembly: GCA_001447515.1. Taxonomy (NCBI): domain Eukaryota; phylum Ciliophora; class Oligohymenophorea; order Philasterida; family Pseudocohnilembidae; genus Pseudocohnilembus; species Pseudocohnilembus persalinus. The sequence goes on along the minus strand of LDAU01000128.1, from coordinate 67,122 downwards.
ATTCTTAATTTCATTTTCATTTTCATTTTATTTATTATTCTAACTATAAATAACGTTATTAATATTTTTATCTTAATTTTCTACTTTTTTTTATTCCTATTAATCATATTTTACTAAAATTTAATCCATTTTCTAATCTCCTTCAATTTTTTTTTCTTTATCATATTATATAAATTAATTACAACTCTAATTTTCCATTTTAGCGGGATATAAATTTGAAGCTTATAATTAACTTTAGCTTTAAATTTGTTTTTATATTTTTACTTAATTTTCATTTTATATTAAATTTTCACTTTTTCCTATTTATTTTTCAGAATAAATTTAATTATCATTAGCAAAACTATTCTACTAAAATCTATAACTGCTATACCCATTTCTATAACTTTAACTACCCTAGTATTTATTATAATTTTAAACTTAATTTTTATCATATTAATCTTCCAATTTATCACCATTATAATCTTGTTTATTTTAATTCAAATTATATATATTACTGCATTTATTTTATACTATATCAGTCTAATTTACTTTTTATTCGGTCTAAATATTATTATTTTTTTTCAACAAATTATTTGTAATAAATTCATTTTTTATCGCATTTAAATCGTCGCTTTCCAAAAGGGATTAACTATTTTTATAAATTTAACGAATATTTTATTTTTTAAATTTCTCAGGTATCGGTATTTCTTCTTCATATTTATTTTCCTAATTTTCCTACATTTTTTAATCTATTTTAATCCCGTCTTAATTTTAAACCAAACTTTTTTACAATTAATAGTCAATACTGCATCTTTTATCTAATTATTCAAACTATTCATTTTATAATATTTACTGTTTCTCTTTAAATTCTTATTTCTACTCACTTTTTAATTATTATTAAGAATTTTGGTAACCTATTAAATTCCTATTATTTTCACTAGTCGGATTTTATTAATTAATTATTTAATTCTAGCTTTAATTTTATTCTTATTTTTATTTATTATTACTATTCTACATATTATCATCTAAACTCATAAAACTGTACTTTTTTTTATAAGAAACATTCTTTTAGTAAGGCTAAATATTTATAGTTGTAACTTTTATTTACTACTATTGAGGTATTTTTTATTGATTTTAATTTTAAATTTAATAATTATTGGTTTATTGACATAAAATATCCTAATTTTATTACTATTATTTTTATTAATTCTATTCTATTTTTACCTCATTTTCGCTATTTTTTCTACTCATTTAATATGGAGTTGCACTGTATTTTTTCTATCTGTAACTATAATTTTCAATCTTCTCTTAACCTAAACTTCCCTCTTAACTATAATTGCTATAATTAGTATATCTATTATTCTATTTTTACCCAAAATTTTTAATTTTATCATCATTTTAAATTACATTCCATTCTTTAATTCTTTACTAAATTTCATAATCCTAACTACTACTTTAATTTTTTTTTAATTAACTTCTAAAATATTCTGTGTCTGTACTATAATTCCTTCTATGTGAATTAAATCCACTATACTCTTTTTTTTAAATTTACCCATAATCTTATAAAGTATTCAAAATTTATTAACCGTTATATTCCAATTATTCTTTATTTTTATTTTTATTATAATCTTAATTTTAATTTTAAATGCTGCTTAATTTTTAAAAGTCTAAATTTTAAATTTACTCATTTTTATCAATAAAACTGTTAAAATTACTAATAACATTGTAATCATTTTAATTAATACTCTAATTTTTTTATTCTTATTAATTAGGAGTAAGATATAAATAATTTTAATTATTTTCCTAATATTAATGTTTTTAATATTAATCTCCATTTTTATTTTCCTAATTATTACTATTTAAAATATATTTATTATTATTATATTTTAAATTTTAATTCTTATTATAAGTACCGTATTACTTCTATTATTATATTAATTATCTTTCACTGGATAAAGGCTAATAGTCATTATTCCTATAAGTATAATTAATATTATTTACATTTTGTTCTTATTATTTTACTGGAGTTATATTGTTTTATAATTATATATTCTAAGAAGAATTATATTTTTATTAATATTATTATTAATCTTTTTAATTACTTTTATCATTAAAATAAGAGTAAAAAGTTTATTCTTAGCTATTTTACTATTATTTTTCCTAACTTTATATATACTAATTTGGCTAATTTTACTACTATTGTTGTTATTATTCTTTTTAATTTTAAATTTAATTTAAGCTACTATTCATATTCTAATTTGTATCATATGAATATTTTTTATACTTATTTTAATCATATTAATCGCTCTAACAACTAGTTTTTCTATAAGTATTCAAATATGGTTTTTTCTCATTTTTATCTTAATTTTATATTTAAATTTAAGAAACATTTTCGTCTCCCTGCTTTTATATTTTTAATTCTAATTAAGGAACTTATTTATTAATTAATCTTTACTGACTTTATTATTATTATAAACCTTATGTAAAAGCACTATTATTAACCTAATTATGTGTAAATGATCTACTTTTTATTTGAAAATCGTTATTTTCCTTATCTATTTAACTAATATTTCTTGTTTTATTTTAATTTACTTATAAATTATAATTATAGTTTTAATCCATTTCTAAATTTATTTCTTTATCACTTTACTATAAATTTATAGAATTTTCGAAAATAAAATCTTTTGTTTAAGAATCAGGTTATTTTTTCTTAATAAAAAGGCCAAACTCATTATTATTTTATATATTTTTTCTAGCAGAAAATTTTTTTAGAGAACTAGAATTACATGACATATCATTATCTTATTATTTTTAAATATTACTTATTTTATAAGTTTCTCCCACATTTTCGCTTTAATTTAATTTTTTTTTCTAATTTAAATATTAACTCTAAGTTTAACTTTATTTTTTAATAAATAGACTTTAATTTTAATTTTACTACTCTTAACCCATTTTTAAAACGGAATAATTATTATTTAAATTTTTAAACTAACCATTTATTTTATATTCTTAATTAATAGTTTTAGTTTTTATATCTTATTAACTTCTATCGCTTTTATTTTTTATTGTATTTTATTCTTTTTCCTTTTAATCAAATTTTACTTCATCATTAGATATATCTACATTTATATTATTTTTACTATTTTAATTACTACTTTTATTTTAATTTATATTTTTATACTACTAAAAAACCTTGTTTACAGTTTTTTCATAATTTTCACTAGCTTTACTATTAAATTATTTTAACTGAGCTTTCAAATCTTATTGTTTCTGTTTTATCACAGTAGTAAAATCAACCTTCTACTTATTATTATAACAATTATTATTAATAATATTTTCATTATTTTAAGCAAGAGATTTTCTAACATAATTTTGTCTTACTAAATTGAAAAACCCTATAGTTTATTTACCATTTCCTTTATAATTAAATAAAATATTTTTTTTTAATTTATTTTTTATATAATACTAATTTAACTTACTACTTGTTATTCCCTTATGAGCAGGTGTATTATTTTCAGAAAAATGAGATTTTAATCCTAAAAGTTTATAAAAAATAGAAAAAAGCCAAATAAAATAAATATAAAATTTAAAATATAAAATAATAAAAGTTAATTAAAAACTTTTGTAATACTATACAAAAATATCAAATATAAAGCTATAAATACCTCTTGCTTTTTTTTTTTCATCTTTTAAAATATTATCTTCTTACTAAAATTTCTTTAATAAAAAAATATAAAAAAATAAACTGAAAATCAAAAATTTAAATTAAATTAAACTAATTAATTATATTCTTAATATAATTTTGATTATTTAAATTTATATTTATAATAATATTTTAATATTTTTAAAATACCTTGCTTTGTAAATCATATTTTTCATTATCAGAATTATCATTGTTATTTTAATAATTGTTGTTGTTATTATTATAATTTAAATTACTGTTTTAATTATTGCTATTATTTAATTTAGAAAAAACATCTGAATTTTAAGAACTTTATCTTTAAAATCTATTTGCCCCTAAATTTTATTTACTTATCTTTCTTTCACCCATTTAAATTTATTTTTTATGATTTTTCAAGTACTTTTTAAACTCCTACTACATTTGTTGTAAATCTGTAAAATTATTTATAAAATAAAATCAAATTATTATTAAAAATACTTTTTATTAAGTTTAAAATATAAAAATTACCTTTTTTATTATCCTAATAAATATTATATAATTCTTCTGATTCGCCTTTTTTCAAGATACTCCTTATATTCATTCTATCATTTATTTATATTTCTAAAAAATATAAAAAAATTAAGTATATTTTAATCTATAAAAAATTAAAAATTTTAGTTTACAAGTACACTTATCAATAAAAACTAATTAATAGTCTGGAACCTTTAAATTTCCTAAGCTATTCATTTATATTTAATACTAATTAAAAAATTTATTTGACTTTAAATTAAATTTAATTATTTTTTATTTTTCAAGACCTTATTTCTATTGTTTTTGTTTTTATTTTAAAAAAAAATCATTAATTTATTAAAAAGCAAACAATTAAGTAAAAATTAGAAGAAAAACAACTAAACTAATAATCCTTAAAATAAAATTAATATAATTTTTCATTTGTTATTAAATAAAAATATTATAACTATTCTTATTATGAGAATTAATAATTGTAAATATATAGAATTATTTGAATCATATATAATATTACTAAATAATTATGCTTTTTAAATTTGTACATTTCAATAATTATAAAAATTTGGCAGTAAACAAAATCTATCTTATTTAAAATTAAAAATTACAACAAAATATTATTTTATTACATTAGAAAAAATTTATATCTTATATAATTTTTAAAGTTTAGTTAACTTTTATAAAATTAATTTATTTCATATAACAAATTAAATTAAGATCGATTATAAAGTAAGATAAAGGCTCTTTTTATTATAAAAATAATTTCTTAATAATTATAATTATTTAATAAAGAATCCTATAAAACTAAAATAGAAATTTTTTAAATTAGTCAGAATTATTTTCTATTAATAAATGACCTTTTAAGCCAATATTTTAAAATAAAATTAAACTTCAAAATTAAATATTATCTTTATTTAATATATATAAACGTTATATAAAAAAAAATGCAATGTTATATTAAGTATATTATTTCTTATACTATTTAATATTAGTTTAATATTAATATATTACAATTTTTTAAAATTAAATTTTAAAGAAATAATATTAAGTAGCTAATCTTATAAATTTTTTATAAATTAAAAATATTATATTAATAAAAAAAACTACATTTAATTATTAACAAAATTTTTTATTTGGAAATTTAGTCAATACCTCTCATTCTAATTATTTAACAAAATAAAATTTAATTAGCATTTAGGTATAAATTATTTTTATTTTCTTCACCTAATTTTTCTGGCTATTATTTAATTATCAATTATAATTACTTTAAAAAAATTTTATTTCCTAAATAAATAAAATAAAAATCCTAAATATAATCATTATTCTATCATAAAAACACTAAATAAATTAAAAAAAAACACCACAGAAATAATAACAAATGAGTAAAAACCTAAAAACACTTTCGTTTCATTTAAATTCATGCGAAAATTCAATAAACGAAACTGATGAAGTAAAATCAATCTAACCCTATAAATTTTACCAAAAAATATATAAAAATTTAAATATAAACTATCATCCAATTTAATTTCAAGACTAAAATTCTAACAAAAAATAAAAAATAATTAAAATATTTTAAAAACATTTTAAATTAAAACATGCTTTATATATATATTATATGAGTTCAAAAACAGAAAAATGGCATTAAATTTTTCTACTTATTATGCCTTATTAAAAATCTCATAAATAAAATCTCTATACTTAAAATTTTGAATAAATTGAATCTAATTAAAAAAATCTAACAACTACTATTTAAAAATACTTCTATAAATTAAAATTTAATTTGACAATTTAAACCAAATTAAAATATGCACATATCAAAATATACACATATAAATATATACACATATATAAAATATACATAAAATTAACATATATATTATACTCTTAAAAACATATAAACATAAATATATATATATTATAATATATAAAAATACTAAAAAATTTTTATTTTAAAATCAAGCACATAGAACAAGAAAACATGAAAGAACACATGAACAACCTGCTTCAAACTCTTTCCTAAAACAAAGGAAAATTCCAATAATTAGCTCAAAATCAAAGAAATCAAGTCTTAGAACAAAAAAAATATAATAATCATTTAAGGTCTTAATATTATAATAAAGATCTTGTTAATAGAAAGTAATTTAAAAGGGAAATTAAAAGTGTCTCTCTTTTTGACGAAAAGTAAAAATTTGCTCATTTACCAGTTTCTGGTATAATTGGACACAGAGAAAGATTTTAGTCAATATAACCCGAAAGAGCTAAAAATCCAACTACTTGTAAATCAATTTAAACAATATACTAAAATAATTTAATTATATTTAATATTTATACTTATTTATTTAATATAATTTTTTCAGTTTTTTATATTATTTATAATAAATAATTTACTCAATTTTAGTGGTTACAGATACAAATTGCAGATATTTCGGATAGATGCCGGAAAAAAAATTAACATAATAGTAAATAGATAGGATTGAATTTTGGAATAATAAATAAGAAACCTAAAAAATGTATCAATATGAAGAAGTATAAATTAAAATTTTTCAATTACAAAATATTTATTAATAAAACTTAAAAAATAATTTAATTTAAAATAAAATTAAATTAAATTTTAAATATAAAAGCTCATAATTAATTAAACTGGAAGTTATAAAAAAGATAGATTAGATAAAGCAATTAAAGTAAGGCCTTTTATACCACCAGATTAAAACGAGTTGAACTCTATTGAAAAATTAGAAACATAAATGTATGCCCTAGGAAAAACCAGTAAAAATCATTTCGACCAATAAACAAAATAAAAAATAATCTTATAACAGTAAAAATAAAATAATATTAATAAAATTAAGGTTTAAGTTATTTGTTTATTTATTTATTAAAATTTTTTATTTTTATATAATAGAAGTTTTGACCCTTATAGCACTTGTGATAGGTTTACAATTAGACATAATTTAACAGATAAAAAATAAATGAACACATTTTAAACACTGGGTGATGAAAACTCTCCGTTGAAAAATAACAAACCATCTTAAAATTTATTATATTAAAATTTAAAAAGCTCATAAAATTTTTCTAGCACATAAAACAATTTTCTAACTCCCTAAAAAAATTAACTAAAAAAAGAGCAAAAATAAAACAAAGCTTTAACATCAAAAAGAAAAACTGATACAAATCTTAATAAAATAAACTAAATCCCTCAATTTTCCACAATTCAACCAAATTTAAAAGAAAATCGGAATCTATCAACTATAAAAAACCGCCAAAATTAAAAATTAACCAATCCAATCAAACTAAAAAGTCAATCCTTAAAATAAAAAATATAATAAAATCATACGCATTAATAAATCCAAACAAACGACAGCAAAATTCTCTGTCAAAACCAAGGTCAACCCCAACAAAACCAGCCGAAATTCCTAAGAAACCTAAACCTAACCAAAAACCATTTCTACAGTCAAAAAAAAAAATCTTATAACACCTAAACTTACCGAGAAAACCTCCAAAATTCCTCTTAAAACCTTTAAAATTCCTTCTTAAACCTAAACCTACTAGAAACTAAAAAAAAACCAGCTAATTCTTAAAATAACACTCTAATATCCACCAATTTCACTAACACTAATTATAATATAAATATTAATAATAGCATAAATAATATAAATAATAATATAAATAATAATACAAATAATAACATAAATACAACGTAAAATTTACTTTAAAATTCCGCCCTTTAAAATTAAATTAACCTTATGAAAAATAACTAGAAAAATAAATACTTTAGCTATATTCATAACCCAAATTAAAACTCTTCTGTTAATAATTCGAATAGCAAATTTTTGTCTAATAATAACACTTTCTAATCTTAGTTATTTTAAATCTAAAATTAAAATTAAAATTTAACTTAAAATTTAAATTTAAATTATAGTCAAAATTAAAGTTAAAATTTCACTTAAAATTAAAATTTAAATCTTTCCCCTGTATAAATATATCTGCCTACTATAGAACAGTCAGAAAAATAAAAGGAAAATTTCAAAAAACTTTAGTAGTTTCTTCAAGTTGAAAATAACTGGAAACCTAATTAGACAGTAATTTTTAATAAATATTTTTTTTCTCATTTAAATTATTTTGAATAATTTCAATTTTTAAATCTTTTTTAATTTTATTTATCTTTATATTTTAGAAAACAGAAAATAGCTTTTTAAATACTATAAAATTGGAGCAGTAAAAATAGGAAAACTCACCTGATCCAAAAATCAGAATTTGCAAAAAAAATCAAGAGTAAAAATTAGAAGTAACTCTTTCTAATAATAATATAAAAATTTACGATTTTTGATTCAAAATAAAGTAAATACTAACAAATTTTTATAGTACAAAAAATTTTCCCAAATAAATCTAATATTATCTAATATATAAAGTAATTTATAATTTATAATTTTTACTTATTTTTTTTTTATAATATTTATAAAATACAATATTATAATATATTAAAATATATATGAAAAATAGTTTATTTTTAACCACGTACTTTCTCAACTTAAATGATAAAGCCTAATTAAAAAAAACAATATATTTTAATTTACTTTGATTTCCTTCATAGTATTTATTCCAACTCTTTTAAATTATTTCAATTAAATTAATAAATATTAAAAATTATATTAAACCCAATAAAAACTATCAATAAAAATAAATTATTTTTAGAAAAAACATAAAAAAATAAATCCAAATTATACAATCCCATAAATATTCCATATAATCCTTAACCATTTTTTTTTTACCTCTTTCAAAAATTAAAAATAATTCAAAAAAAAAATAACAAAAAATACAAAAAAAATGATACTATACCAATTTTTTTTCCTCTTTTTTTTCCTCTCTATCTAAAAAACCCTACAACAAATCTCAGAACAGCAAAAAAACTGCTTCGAAAACCTGCCCTTCTACACAACAGACCTAGAAATCCAAGCAGAAACAGAAAAACTCCTCCAAAATTTCCACCAAAACCCTTCTTAGTAAATAAACATAAACTGTCTCAATTTCCTTATAAACAGGGGATTTTTCGAATAAGCTCTTTATCTCTACGAAAACTACTATTTCACTCTCCATAACACAATTAATGAAAAAAACAATGAAAATAATAATAATGAAAATAATGAAAATAATTTAAATAACAATGAAAATAATATAAATAATAATATAAATAATAATAATAATTTAAATAATTTATAAAACAAAAAAGCAGAAAAAGAAAAACTTAACAACTCAATAAGAAATATAAACTCCTAATTCAAAAGAAATTTAGAGTCCTTTTATAACCATTTCCATAGTCTTTAGTAGCCTGCTTAAGTTGTTTAACCTGCTATTCAGTGGGCACAGTCTAATTCTTCTATTTTCATTAAGTAATAATATTATTTATAATCTACATATTATATAATATATAATTTATTTATAAATTTATATTTATATATATTATATATAATTTATTTATAATATATATATTTATATGCATTTATATTTATAATTAAATTTAAATGTACTCTTTATACTCTAATTTTGATTTTTTGTATTATTATTTATTATTTTAAAAAATATTAATATTGTTAATAATAATTTTAGTGGAAAATTAGGACTTAGAATAGACTCGCCTGGCTGTTTAACCTGTAAAGTTTAAAATATAGAATTGACTGAAAATTATTTTAATTACACATCTTTCGGAATTTACAGTCATTAACCTGTCACATTTAATCTTTATTTGGAATTCGAACACCCTATAGATGTAGAAAAAAGTAAATATTAAAATGAGGCAACCATAGGTAAAATTACATAAAAATATTTTAATTTTTAAATAAAATACAAACTTTAATAATGATTATTATCATTTATTTAATTATTTTTAAATTTTATATTTATATTTAATAATAAATTCATTATAATTTTCTATAAGGCTCTATATTTTTCGAATTTGTGAAAAAAGAACCTGGAGTTTGGAGAAGACCCAATAAAAATCAGGAAAAATAAATTTCTGTTTGGTGGGACATGCAGGAAAAACACAGAAAAATTATGGACAAATGGGAAGAAATGGTAGAAAATGAAAAAGAAGAAAAAGAAAAATAAAAAAGACAAAAAAAAAAAGAGAAAAAATAAAAGAGAAAAGAAGAAAAAGAAAAACTTAAAGCCGAAAAATTACAATAATAAAAAAATAATTAAACTTGGTTCGATTGGGCCAAAGATCAGTTAAATTGAAAAAATTCCTCTTAAAATTTAATTTTATAATAATAATAAATTAATTTTCTATTTTTAAATAATAAATCATTTTTGATTTTAAATAATATTTATAAATATCGTTTTTGTCAGTCTTTTGTCAAAATTAAAAATTAAAAATTTAATATGATTTTTTACTTTTGACATTTTTTACAATCTATGATAAGAATTTATTTTGAAATTAATTTATCTTAATTATGAAATTTATTATTCCGAGGTTTTTGTCAAAAAAAAATTATGCTCTCTTAATTTTAAAATTGTATTATTTTATTACTTACCCAATAAATAGAATGAATTTTTTAAAGTTTATAGATAAATATAAAGATAAGTAAAAATTATATTTTTTAATATTTCTCTATTTTTATATCTATTTTGTAATACTTTTGACAATATGCATTAAAAATAAAAATGAAAACTTTATTACCAAAATAAGGCTTTGTCAGAAAAGAATATCGTTTTTTCTAGCCAAAAATTTTTAATCTTAATTCAATTAAATTACCAAAATATCAAATAAAACCCATCGGAATTAACCCAAATACATAAATAAAATCACTATAAATCAAAAACACAAAAACCCATAAAACAATAAAACAAAAAACAAAAAAAAAAAGTAAAAAAAACTCAAAACAAAACAAAAAAACAAAATAAATACAACTTATAAATGTAAAAACAAAGCCAATTCTACCAAGAAATCGACCTCAAAGCCCTAAACGCCCTCGAATACTAAAAAAATAAAGTAACTAAAAATAATGGAAAACAACTAAAAAGAAGAAAACATAAAAAAACTCAAAAAGAAGAAAAATTATGCTGTTCAACAGCAAATACTTCCATTATAAAAAATTGCAATAAAAAAGCCTCTCACTGGGCCTAAAGTTCCTGTGGAATAGGCAGAGAAGTAAAAACTGCCTTTATGGAAAGAGTAACTAATAAAATTGAAGCAAAAAAAATAATCAAATCCTATTTCAATAAAGAATGAATAAAATTAAATAATATATTTATTAAATATTTAATATTTAATATTTAATTTTAACTCTACTTTTTATAAATAAAATTAAATTTTTACTTAAAAATATTAATTTTTAATTTTTAAAAATTATGCTATATTATATATATAAATTTATATTATAAATTATATTATACTTAATAATTAATAAAGTTTTATTAAAAGCTACAATTTTTTTTAAATATAATTTTTAATTATGATGATTTAGAATCCTAAACTAAGTCTTTATTACATTTATTTATTAATTATATCTAAGAATTTAATAAATAAGTAATAAGTTCATTTAAAAAATTTATTAAATAAATAACAAATTTCTTTACAAAGTAAATTAATAATATATATATCTATATAAATTATATATTTATTTTATATTTATTTTTATAATAAATTTAAATATTATATCAAGCTACGGTTAAATCATCTTTAAAATACAAATGAATAGCAGGAATATACTATTCTTTCAAAGGAATATCCAAACTAAATAATAAATTTTTATAAATATTTTTAATTTGTTATTTATTAAATTTTTTAATAATATTATATTATATTATTCTTAACTTATTAATTTATATAATTATAATTTATAATTTATAATTTAACTACCTTTCATACAACTCTCCTTCATCTGCAATTTAATTTTCCTCCAAAGTTTTTTCCATATTCAAAGGTCTTCCCAGTCTTTTCCACTAATAACTAGCTGCGTGTTCATTTATAGCTCTATATCTTTCTAAAATTTCATTTATAGTTTCTTCACTGGGAACCTAAATTATATCTTCGTGTTCAGTTAACATATTTATTATTTTTATATCTCTAGGCTTCTAAGTCAAATTTCCAATACAGTACTACTCATCTCTCCACCAGCTTTATAAAAAAATAAATAAATAAATGAATTAATATAACTCAATTCTACACTTAATTTATATTAATAAAAATAAATATATATATAAATTTTTTAAATTAAAACTAATCACTTTTATATACATATATATTCAAATATAAACCTAAAATTTATATTATCTAAAATAAAGGTAATTTTTTTAAAAATAAAAACAAATTTATATTTATTCTAATTTACTAAATATTATTTACTTATTTATCTATTTTATTTTTATAACCAATTTTAAAATAAATATTTTTATTAAATTATTGTATTTAATTCTTTATAATTAAATTTTTTTAATTTTTTTTATTACGGTGTCTAAACTGACTAAGAAAATTCTGAACTAGGTCCAGTAGGACTAACATGTAAATAAAGTCCCAAAGGACAATAAGTAGACTATAATCCTGTGCTGATATCAACTGAAGTTCTTGGTTCTTTAGTTTAACTGTGGAACCAGTAGGTAATATCAGTCCCAGCTGCTTTAATAATAGGTCTAGTCAATTCAGCTACAAAAAATTAAAAAAATAAATAAATAAATTCAAATAAATTAACTAAATTTAATAAATAATTCGCATTAAAATAATAATTAATATAAATTCCTTGCCTTTTTTTTATTTAAATTTTACCAAAATAAATAAAACTGATTAAATTAATTATCTTTTAACCAAATAGTCTTTTTAAATTTTTATATCATATATTTTTATATTTTTATAAATATACACATTTATTTTTTAAATAATTTTTTACACTCTATATTGTCCTAAATTAACGGAGTTAAATCGTAAACTTTATGGAAAAAAGTTACCCAACAATCATTTGCAGTATTATGTATTCTAACATCAGCAGGTGTATAATATCTTTTTTTTACATATGGTTTGGGTAAATATTCGGATTTTCCTTATTAATCACTAGGTTTTCCTTTTTATTACATCTTATTTAATTTAACTTATTTGAAATTTTATTTGAATTTTGCTCTAAAATCTTAAAAAAATTGGTTTTTCTTTTCTAGTTTTTAATTTAATTAATAAATTCTTTAATTTTTTATAAATAATTTATTATATTATATTTTATTTTATTTTAATTTGTTTCGTTTTAATAAAAATGTTTAAAAAAAAAAACTATTAAATTCTTTTTTTATTTATCTTTATTATTTTCTATTTTTTTTTATGTTACTTTTTTCACAAAATAAAAACTAAAAATTCAATAAATAAAAAATAAGTTTCAAAAGGGTCATTTCTTATCTTTCAAACTCTTAATAATAAAATATAAAATTATTGCTTAAAATTTTTGGATTTCGCCATTTAAAATATTATTTTAAATATCATATCAACTTATAAATTATAATATTTAAAAAATAATAACTCTGACTTAGAAAACTTATACTTAATATATTATAATATATAATAAATTAAAAACGATAGATAAAATAAATATTTAAATTTAAATAAGTTAATAAAATTATATTTCCAAAATCATTAACATTTAATTACTTTCGCTCATACAGGTTTAATCTATAAAAAATAATTAATATTTAAAAATAAAATAATACAAATTATTAACTAAATAAAAATTTATATTTATATTTATATTAAATAATTACTCTGAAATGCAATCCTATTAAAGAAAATACCATACTCTTTAAATCCTTTATAAAAAAAAAAAAAAAAATATAAAATAAAAATTAAAATTTATAACTTAAAAATGGCAATTTTTTTACCTAATTAAGATAGAAAAATGTTCTTAATCCTTCAGGATCTTTACTTTCTTACACTTCTAATACGGATCCAATTTTAGAGGTCTTTTTTTAAAAATTTTTTTAATATTTATTTATTTATTTATTTATTTATTTATTTATTTATGTAAATTTACATAAAAAATTACAAATAAAATTTACATCTTTATATTAATATTTATATAATTACTGTAAAAGATATATTTTTATTTCCTATTTTTATTTCTAATTCTTATCTTCCAACTTTATCGGGGGCAGGCCAATTAGAATCATCTTCTCTATTTTTTTTTAAAAAATTTTATTTAATATTATTTTTCATATTTAAAATACAAAAATTTCTCAATTTTTTACTTCAAAATTTCACTATCCTAAATAATTCTTTTAACTTCACCCAAAACTATAGGAGAAACATAAACTAATAATTTTTAAAATTATATAAAATATAAATAAAATTTGTAAACAATAAACTAAATAATAAACGTTAAAAATCAAATTTAATTATATATTAACTTCAATTAACCTTTATTTTTATATAAAATTATTTTATTTATATTTTTTTTTTATTAAATTTTCTAATTAAAAGGTGTTATATTTTATATTTACCTTCTTTTCTAATCAAAACATCAGATTTATAATTTGAATTATTTGCATATCTAAGTCTTCCGTCGCTTCTGAACTCAAATTCCAAAAATTCGTGCCCGTATGCTCCTTTATGTCCAACGCTACATATAAATAAATTAATAAGTTAAAATTAATTTAAAAACTCATATTATATTATTTTTATTATTTGCAAAAACTAAAATTTTCCGTAAAATTTAAAAATATTAAAAAATTTAAAATTTAATCTTTCCATAAAAAATAGCCAAATTTCTTTATTTCAAAGAATAATTTAACTAATAATTTTTTCTGCAAATTTTTTCTATTTCTTTAAATTTTAGCTTTTAATTTTAAATATTTATATTGGTTTAATTACTAATATCTACAATAAAATTCTTCTTCCATTTTTTAAATTTTTTAATTTTATTTTGCTATGTAATTTTTAATAAATTTTATTATTATATATTTTTCTATCTAGTTTCTCTTTATTTATTAAATTACTATATTAAATAAAACAAAAAAAAATCTATAATTTATCAATTTTTTTGTAGTATCAAAACTACCAATTTATATTTAATTTAAATTTAATTACATTATACACAAAAAATTAGTTTTCAATTGAAATAAAGAAAATCTTAAAATTCTAGATAAAAAAAATGATTTAAACAATTAAAATTGTAATTTTTAAGTAATATTTTTATTTTTAAATGGTATATTTAAATATAAAAGAAAAGAGAAAGGTGAAATTTGACTTTTTTTTTTTATTATTATGAAACTAGAATATTAATTTTTATTTAAATAATAGATTTAACTAATGACCTTATAAATTGACATTTTAAATTTATTTAATAAGAAATTTTTATTAAGTTAAATTTATTATTCTTTAATTTAATTGAATTCTATTAAATATAAAGTAAGACTTTTTTAATTTATTTTCTCAAGCTTAGAATAATCTAGGTCTATTGGCTTTGAAAGTAGATTTAAATCTTTTTTCGGAAGCTCTAGGTAAAGTTTTAACAATGGGGAATTTAATAGAAGAATCCTAAATTAATAAAAATATTTAATATTTGGATAATATTATAATTTTATTTTGATATATAATTTAATTTTCTATGGAAAAATTGCTGTCATATTTTTTAAGAAAAATTATCTTTTTCTGCAATTTTTCACAATTTTTTTATGTTTTCTCTTGTTTGAAGCAGCAAACACGGGAAAAAGAGTTGACCAAAAAAGCACTTGCAAAAAAAACAATTAAAAAATTGCATTTCCACAAACACCCCATATATCAACTCCCTCCCCAATCTGCTCCAAAACGCTAAAAAACAATCCAATTCATATATATATATAAATAATAAAATATATATAAAAAAATATAATAAATATATACATATATATAAATAAAAGAAATTTAATATATATATAAAATACTATATATATATAAAAAAAAAAACTAATAAATATATATATAGATACATATTTATTATATATATTAAAATATAATATATAATATTATATATATTATATTATTAATTTTACTCTGTATTAGTTAGATTTAGCTCTTTTGATGTCTTCGGCGGCGGTGACGACAACGGTTCTGATGATGTGGATGGTGTTGGGGTCAGCTCTGTGGTTTCCGGCCATTTCGGCGAAGAGTTAAGACATAGCTCCGTTCAAAGAAACGTCTCTGTATTCTTTATACATATTGTGCATGGCGGTTCTGGATTAATATTTCAAAACGATTCCGTAGGTTTTAACGGAAGAGGTATTTCTTTCATAAATTTCTTAAACAGAGATGATTTCTCCGGCGGCTTTTTTTAATTTGTTTAATTTTCTCATTTAGTACCTTTAAATAAAAAAAAAAAATTAATTTCTAATTAAAATGTATTATTTATTTTATTTTATCAATTTTTGTAATGGGGCTTCGCCAATTTTTAATTCTATTTTTATAATTGCCTTGAAAATATTCCGTAACTATATGGTCCCTAATTGTTCTTTTATTTATATATTTTCAAGACAAAAATAAAAAGGCAAACAACAAAACAAATAAACTCCAAATTAATTAAATGACCTTTATTTCTTTAATTTTTCAAATAATATCCTTTCTTGCATTATTTTCTTTATCAACCATTAACTTTATATAATAAATCTTATTTGCCAATTTTTTCCCGGGTTCTTTAAATCTTTTTACTCTAATATTTTTTATCTCTCCCTTTATCATTAATTTTTATTTTTTATTATTTTTTATTATTACTGTTAATTTTTTCCTAAACTTCTTAAAATTTCAATAGCTCCACATAAAAAACGTTTTAATGCCGTGTTTTTTTTTTAACTAATTCAAAGTTTATTTGCTCTGTTGCTTTTTTGTCCCCATTTCCCCAAAAACAGAAATAAAAATTAGAAAATATTAATTTTTTGTAAAAATTACCAGAATTTAGTTTAAGCACAAACTTGATTTCTTCCGAAGACTCTCATTTAGATAACTTTGGGGTTGGGTTCTTATTCAGAAGGTAATCTTCTAGCAGAAACTAAGTAAGTTCTGATCTATTTTTAAAAAATTTATTAAATAAATTTAACTTTAAATTCATTTTTTAAAATATTTTTTCCTTAATCTTTCAAAAAAAATTCAATACTAAAAAACTTTGAATATTTATTTCTAAAAATTAAACTAAATATATCAAGCCCCCTCAAATATTAAAAAAAATTATTCTTTTTTTGTTAACATTTTTTTTTGTCTGTTATTTTTTTTTTTATTTACTTTTTACTCTGCATGTTATACAACTACATTTTTACAAAAAATTTTGAAAATTAAAGTTAAAAAATTAAATTTGATCAAAAATTAATCGTATTCATAATCTCATCCTCCCAAAAAAAACCCAAAAAAAATTGAAAAACAGAAAATTTTGCCCAAAACAAAAAAATCCAAACGGGCTCATGCTTTTCAAAAAGATTTAAAAATGCTGTTTTTTTACTTTTTATTATAAGGTTTAGTCGACGGGTTCTTAGGCAGCTCTAGTTTATTTAACCATTTTTCTTTATATTTTTTATTTTATTTATTTTTATTTTATCTTCTTTTACCTTTTTTAATAAATACAAGACTGTAAAATCTTTATTAATTTTTTTTTACTTTACTAATTTATATATTAAATTAATTCAATAAACACTTTCTTTAATTTAGCCCATCAATAAAAAAAATAAACAAAGAAAACAATTAAATAATTCATTATATTATAAATATTAATTAATTAAATTTAATTTAATTAAAAATAATTAATAATAATAAAAATATTTATATATTATATATTGAACTCAAATTCCTTTATTCTACTCTTAAAATCAAAAAATCCAAAAATAAAAATAATTTCTTAAAATTTTAAATTTTCGCTCCTTTTCCAATTATTTTACATAGAATTAAAAGTTTTTAAATATTTTTTGTTTATAAATAATTTGCTAAATTTTTTAAAAAATCCCATGCATTTCCCCTTTTAATTAAATTTCAGTCACCTTATTTAATTACTTATCAAAAATAAAATAAAAAATAAATACCATTCATTCATTATTTTAACTAATTAATAATTCTTCTTATCAAGTAAAATAATTTTTAATCTACAATTTTATTTAAACAAACAAACAAATAAATACTAAATTAAACCGAAAATAATTTAATATATACAAATTTTAATAAAAAAAATTAAAATAAAATTATCTTTAAAAACCAATTTTCTCACTAAATTTTTTTCAATTTCCTTTTCATTTAAAATTTTTTCACGATGATAATTAAAATTTAATATAATTTACAAAATTTTTAAATATATATATAAAACATAAAAATATAAAATTCCAATATTTAATCTAATTATCTCATTTTTCTTATTTTCTTTATTAATTTTAATCTCATTTTTTTAATTAATTGTAATTAATTTATTAAATTTTAAATTATTTCTAGCTTTTCTCATTTTTTCTCATTTTTTTTACTATTATTCTTCTTCATCATACATCAAAAACGAAAACAATTTAGACCCAAATGAAGAACTTTCTTATTTTTTTTCTTTTTCTTCTTTTTCAGCTTGTTTCTGTAAATTTTATCTTTAAACACCGATTTTTTTCATTTCTTCTTCGCTAAAAGATAAAACACTACTAAGTGTCTCTAAAACCTGTAATTTCACCTAATAGTTCGAATTTAAGTCGAAATATTAAAGCAAAAAATTACCTATAACTCTTTTATCTACCTAATTTTCCCTGTAAACTGTTTCTTATTTCAGCTTATTCAAAACCTATAAATAAAATAATTAAATTATATTAAAAATATTTAACATTTAATAAATTTTTTTATATTTTATTTCTAATTTCTTTAATTTTAATCTTATAAAAAATTATTATTAAAATTTTTTATTTTACCTAACTAAATTCGAGCTTCATTTATTCCATACTTGCCTCTAAATTCGAAATTTTTTCCTAATCTTAGTTAAATCTGTCCTTTAACTCGCAATTTTCCAGCTAAATTTTTTCCCTTTCCTTTTCAAATTTCTCGAAATCTCCTCTTTTCCCCTCATTTTCTTATAATTACTTTCTCAATTTCTTTATTTCCTAATCATACTACATCTAAACTTCTTCCTACTTGTTCAAAACTTCTTCGTGAATTTCTTATAAATTTTGCATTCCACTTTCCAATTAACTAATCTCCTAATCTTTGCTCTAAACTATCTCCTACAGCTCATTCTAAAAATCGTAAAAATAATTTATTAATTAAAAATTAAAAGGAATTATATAGTAATTTTTAAATTTATTTTATCTTTATTTATTAAATTTCTATAAAAAATAATAAAAATATAATTCTTAAAAAAATACTTAAATTCTATTAAAAATGAATTATATATAAATTTTTAAAAATTTAAAATTCAAAAAAAACTTAAATAATAAATTTAATAATTAAAAAAAAAAATTAAATACAAAAATTCAAAAAACATTAAAACAATAAATTCAAAATTAAATTATTAAAAATAATAAATTAAAAATTAAAATAATAATTTACCAATTTCTAACTAGAACTCTGATATTCTTGTTAAATTTTCACAAATTTTTTCAGCTAATTTTCGTTCTACTCCAATTTACTTTGCAACTGCTTTTAATTTTAGACCTAATTTCCAATAAAATCTTCTTATTACTACAATTTCTACTTCAAACTCTTAATTTCTTCTCTTAACTGTTTCCCCTCTCTAATTCTTCCTTCTTCTTCATTTTTCAACTAATTTATAACTTAACCTAATTCAGAAATTTTCTTGTCTTTTTATCCTAAAACCTGGGAATTCTTGTCTAATTCTCGCACAAAATTCTAAATTAAATTTAAAATTTAAAAAATTATAATTCATAATTCATTATTTTTTTTTAGTAAATCTTATTTTAAACGTAAAAGCTATTTTAAAATTCTCTTATTTTTTAATTATTTTATGATTTTATTCTTAAAAGCTTTTTTAAAATCCTCTTATTTTTATATATTTTTTATTTCTATTTTATTTATAATAAATAATAAATACCATTTCCTTCTACCCCCACTCATTCTAAGTCTTTTTTATTTAATTATAATTTTCATTCAATTTCTCAAATTTGCTCTTCTCTTCCTTCCTAACATTTTCCAGCTAAATTTTCCATTTTTCACTAATTAATTACCTCATTTTCTAAAAACTCTCTTTCAGCCAAAACAAATTTATCTGTTCTCCTTTTATAAACTCAAAATCTTGCACTGTAAATCTGTGTTCAAACTCAATTTCAAACTAGTTCAAAAATTCCTTAGCCAAATTTGGGAAAAAATTTCCATTTTACAAATTATAAACTCCATTTATTTTTTCTTTCAAATTCTAAAAATTCTCGCCGAATTTCTTTTCTTTTTCCCCCATTTCCTTTTGTAATTTCTCATTTTCTTAAATTAAAACCTGGTTTTTTCTCTCCTATTTCTGTAATTCTTAGTACATTTCCCTGTTTTCTTACAAATTTTCCTCTAATTTTTTCTCCTATTTCTTTAAAATCTACTACTATTACTTAAATTCCGCCTAAAATTTACTCAATTTCTCATTTAACTCCTTATTTTCCGCAGTAAAATTTTACTAATTCCCCTCTTTTTCCTGTAATTATTGCTCTAAAATTTCTATTTATAAATCTTTTTCTTTCATTTCCAAATCCAATTTCTGCAATAAATCTTTTAAAAATAAATAAATGAATTAATAATAAAATCTTAAAAACCTATTTTAAATTTTAAAATTTTAAAATTAAAAAATTAAAAAATTTTACCTTTATTTTCTCCTAATTCGGCCAATTCCTTTTCTTTTTAAGCCAAAATATCCTCATTTTCTTTTATTTTTTTCTATTCTTCTTACATTTAAGCCTCAAATTACTATAATTATTCAATATTTCTCTACTTTAACTATTCAATTTCTTATTAATTTTCCTCTTTTATTTTTTACTATTCTTAACTTTTCTTTTCTAATTAAATTTCCAATTCTATTTTATAAATAAAAGTTTTTAATTAATCTAAATTTTAAAAATATATATTAAAAATTTAATTAAATTCAAATTTCTACCTTTAATTTCCTAAATTTTATTTTCAATTTCTTATTAATTTTATAATTTTTAATCCTAAAATTCTTTTAATTTTCTATTTATATCTTCATCTTTTTCTTACAGTTAATTTGTCAAGTTTTATTAACTTGTTTCCAAATCTTTAATTTACTCTTATTTTTAATTAATTTCATTTTACAATTTTTCAATTTAATCTATTTTATTAAAAATTAATTTATATTTACTTTTTTTATAATAGTTAATAAAACAAATTTTTATTCTAAATATTTTTAAAAAATTATAACAATAAAATTAAAAATAATAAAATAATAAAATTATTTAGTCTAAATTACCGTTTTCTTATTCTTATTTTTCTTTATTTTTTTCTAATTCTGTTTTTTCTAAATTGAATTTTTCTTCCATTTCTTTTATTTATATATCATTTTTTTTAATTAATTCCTCGATTTAATTTTTACTTTTTTCTTCAGTTTCTTACAGTTCTAAAAAAATTTACAAAATATTAAAATTTAACTAAAAAAATTAAAAAATTTTTACATTTTTTATATTCTTCTAAATTTTTCATCAATTCTTCAACATTTTATTCAGTTTTTTCCAATTTACCCTGATTTTCTTATAATTTTTCATCTTTTTCTTAAATTTAGCTTTTTTTTAGCTCTATCTCTTTTTTATAATCTTTTAATTATTATTCCAATTTTTATATTTCATTCTCCTAAATAAACCATTTTTTAAAATTTATAATAAATGACAAATAAATAATATAAGAATAAATAACTAATAAATCATAAAAATAACTTAAAAATTTACATTTTAATTTTTTTATTCTTCCATTTTCTACAATAACTCCTAAACCTAACAATTTTGCTCTTTTTCTAAATTTTCTTGTAAATTTTATAATTATTATTACAAATCTTCTATTTTTTTTTATTTTTCCTCTTAATTTTAGATAATTTTTTATAATTCTTCCTAATTTAACTCCAAATTTTTCTCCAATTCCTAATTTTTAATTTTTAATTTATTAACTTACTCTAATTTTTCCTCTTTTTCTTTTTAAATCACTTTCATTTCCTCTAAATTTTAGATTTTTTCCTTTTCTAAACTCTAAAATTTATTTTAACTATTATTTATCTCCTATTTCTAATTTTCAATTTTTTCTTTCAATTTTTAAACTTAGTTCTCCAATTTTTTCTCTTTTTCTTATAATTCACTCAAATTTCTCTAAATTTTCTCATTTATCTGATTTTTTTCTTCTAATTTTTATTACAAAACCTCTTTTTCTTTTTAAATTACTTCCAAATTTTAAACTATTTCCTATTATTTTTATTATTTTAACTCAAATTTTTATTATAATTCTTAATTCTATTTCTATAATTCCTCACATTTTTGTTAATTTTCTTTTTAATTTTAAAGCAATTCTTATTTTTAATTTTCTAATTTTTACAATTTAACTTATAATTCTTCTAATTTTTTCTATTTTTATTATTATTCTTCTCCCTTTCCTTATCTTAATTCTTCAATTTCTGAAAATTTTAAAATTTAATTAATTAAAAAAAATAAAAAAAAAATTATTAAAAATTTCCCACCATTTTCATAATTTTTCGCCTTTTCTTTAAATTATTCAACTTATCCTTGTAAAACTTTCAATTCTTCCTTTTAATTATTAGCTTTTTTTTACATTTTTTCCAATTTTTTTCCCAATTCTTCATTTTTACTTTCCTAAAATAAAATGAATAAATTATTATTAATAATTAATAATTATTTAGTAAATTATTTACTTTTTCTTTTATTTCACTTTCATTTTTATTTTAAATTTCCTTTAATTCTTTTTAAATTTTTTGTTTTTCATCTTTAAATTCTTTTAATTGTAACTCAAAATCTTGTTAATTTTATAAATTTTCCTAAATTTATTTTTACAATTAATTTTCTAATTCTTTCATTTTTTCTTCGTTTTTCAGATTTTAACTTTGAATTTATTCTAATTTCTATTATTTTTCCTTTAATTCTTACTAAACATTTTAATTTTATTAATTTTAAATTCTTATTTCCTAAATTTCCAAATTTAACTTATTAATTTAATCTTCTTTCATTTTTATTTCTTCATTTTCTATTTTATATATAAATAAATTTAATAAAATAATTTTATAATTCATATTTTAACATATATATTTTTTAATTTAATACTTTATTATTCTAATTTTTTAAAATCTTCTTCTTTTTCCTATTATAATTATTTATTTTTTTCTTCGAATTTTTCCTATTCATTAACTAGTGAATCTTACAAATCTTCTATTTTCTTACTCATTTCCTATTATTTTTATTCATATTCTTATTAAATTTAATCTTTTTCTTTAACTAATTTTCCATTATTTTATTAATATTCTTGTATTTTTTATTAAAGTTCCTATTATTCTTCTCCTTTACCTTACTTAAATTATTCAATTTCTAAATTAAATATTAAAATTTTAATTATTATAAATATTTTAACGTAATAAATATAATAAACTAATAATATTATTCATTAAATAAAATTTAGTATATATATTGAATTTCTAAAAATTATTATATAAAAATTATAATTAACATAAAATAAAATTTCCCTACCTATTTCTTAATTTTTAGTTTTTTCTTTTAATTATTCTACTAAACCTTGTTAAACTTTTAATTCTTCTTTCTAATTATTTATTTTCTTTTATATTTTTTCCAATTTTTTTTCTAATTCTTTGTTTACCTTATCCTAAAAATATTTTTAATAAAATTAATAATTATAAAAAAAAAAAAAAAAATTGCAAAAATTATTATTCATAATAATAAATCACTTTTTCTTTAATTTCATTTTCCTTTTTATTTTAAACTTCTTTTAATTCTTCTTAAATTTTTTTTTTTTCCTAGACTTAAATTTCCATTTATTTTTACAGTTCTTAAATTTTTTCTTCTTTTTCCTATTTTTCTTTCAAAATTTACTCTAATTTCTAATCTTTTTCCTAAATTTTTTCATTTTATAATTATAAATCTTGCAAAACATTTTCATTTTTTTAATTTTCCTTTTTCAATTCCTAAACTTCCAAATTTAATTCATTTATTAAATTTTATTTCTTTTATATTTCCTCATTTCCTTTATAAATATAAGAAAAGAAAAATTAAAAAAAAATATATAGTAAAATTATATTCTATTTTATTAATTACTTAATTATATTTCCTATTAATTTTCATCTATTTACTGTAATAATTATTTATTTTTTTCATCAAATTTTTCTTATTAATTAGTTATTTAATTTTACAAATCCTCTATTTTATTACTCAATTCCTAATATTATAATTTATTTTCTTTTTAAATTTACTCTTTTTCTTGAATTAATTTTTCGTTGTTTTATTAAAATTCTTCCATTTTTTATTATAATTACTATTATTCCTCTCCCTTACCTTACATCAATTCTTAAATTTCTGAATTTAAAATAAAATAAAATTTAATTATATAATAATTATAAATAAAATTAATAATTTAATAAAGCATATATAAATTTTATGATTATTTTTAATACAATATTAAAAAAACAATAAAAAAATAATAAATGATAAATTTCTTACCTTTTTCATTATTCTTAATTTTTTCTTTTAATTATTCAACTAATCCTTATTAAACTTTCAATTCTTCTTTCTAATTATTAGCTTTTTTTTATATTTTTTCTAATTTTTTACCTAATTCATCTTTTTCCATATCCTTAACAAAATAAATTAATTAAAAATTAAAATTAAATATTAATAATAAAAAATTAACTAATTAAAATTTTATTTATTATTCACTTTTTCCTTCATTTCTTTTTCTTTTTTATTCTAAATTTATTCCAAATCTTATGAAATTTAAATTTTTTCTTAATTTAATTCCTTAAATTAAACTTCAAATTCTTCTTGAATTTTTTATCTTTCCTTAATCTAAATTTCTATTTTCTCTTCTAATTCTTTTATTTTCTCTTCTTTTTCTTATTTTTCATTCGAAATTTACTCAAATTTTTAATCATTATCCTAAATTTGCTCTTTTTTTTCTTAAAATTCTTGCAAAATTTTTTAATTTTTCTCATTAATTTCCTAAACCTCCAAATTTAATTGATTAATTATTTTCTCCTTGTTTTATATTTCTTCATTTTCTATAAATATTTTAATCAAATTTAATATTATTCTATTTATAACTATAAAAATTTAAATTTTAAATTAAAATAATTAAATTAAAAAATTTACATTCTTTAATAGTATCTTATAATTTCACTTATTCATTTTCTTTTTCTTAAATCAATTATTTATTTTTTTCTTCAAATTTTTATTACTCGATATTAATCTAACTCTACAAATTCTCATTTTTCTCATTAATATTCTTTAATTTTTACTAAATTTCTTCATTTTATTTTTCTAAATTTTCATTTTTTTATTTAAATTCTTAAATTTCTTTATTAATAACCTCTATTTTTTATTCATATTCCTTATTTTAATTTTCAAAATCTTTACATTAATTTTCCATTTCCTCCATTTTTTTTAGTAAATCTTCTTTTTCTTATTTCTCTATAAAATATAATTAAAAATTAAAAAAATTAAATTAATTTTTAATTATATAATTTCTACTTTTTTCCAAATCTTTTCCAATTTTCTCATTTTCTTATTATAATTCTTAAATTTTATTTAAATTTTCTAATTGATCAACTTTAATCTGCTATTCTTTTTCCTAAATCTGCTATTTAATTTCATTAATTTAATTTTCTCTATTTTTTAAATTCTATTCCAATTCTAAAATCTTTAAAATAAATAATATTAAATATTAAAAAATATATAATATAAATAGTAAACAAAAAAAATTAAAATTTAAAATTTAAAAATAAATAAAATAAAATACATTTTTATCTTATTCTTCCTCTTTTTAGCCCGCTTTTTCAATTTCCTTCACTTATAAATCAAGTTTTTCTCGCAATTCCTTAACCAATTTTTAGTTTTCCAATTTTTCTTTTTCCTAAACAAAATTTTAAAAATTGTTAATTTTTTTTAAAAAATTTTAAACAAATTAAAATAAAATAATAAAAAAATATTCAAATTACTTCCTCCTTTGTTTATTCTTTATGTTTTTCCAAATTCTCTTTCTATTCTTCAATTTTTTCTTTTAATTAATTCAAATTGACTTATTATTCCTAAATTTATACATTTAATTCCTGTATAATTTTCTCATTTTCCGAAATTTTCATATCTTTTTCTTTTTTCAAAAGTTAAAACTCTTCCTAAAAAATAAAAATTTAAATAAAAAAAAACTAAACAAATATTTTAATTTAAAAATAAAAATGAAATTAACAAAAATCTACCTATTATTTCTCAATTTCCTCATTTTTCCTTTTTTTTTCTTATAAATAACTGCTCATTTATTTTTAAATTATTTCTAAATTTTCCTATACTTATTACTATATATTCTTTTCTTTTTTTAAATCATTTTTTATTTCTTATTCATTTTATTAATCTTTAATTTCCTATTAAGAACTATTTTATTTCTTATTTTTATTATTCCTTGGTAAAAAAAAATATTTATTTTTTCATAATTTATTTTATCATATTGAATTAAATAAATTAATTACTTTTTTTTATTTTTGGTTTTTTTTTATTGCTGTTATTTCTCTTCTTCTTCTTTTTTAATTTCATTTCCATTTTCTTAAATTTTATTTTAATTTGTAATTTCACCTTAATTCTAAGGATAAACTTCAAAAACCATCTATTTCACCTCCAAAATGTTTTTCTCAAAACCACTAATAATTTCCTAATTTTTAGTTATTTCTTCTTAAATCTTTTCTCTTTCCTCTAACTACTATTTCTAATCTATTTTTAAAATTAAAATTAAAATTTTTCTTAATTTAATTTAAATTTAATACTTTTTAAACTTAAATTTAATTTTATTAATTTATTATTATTAAATTCATAAATTTACTTTAATCTAAATCTTTTTCCATACTTTATTTAAAAACTTCGTATTTTTCTACTTATTTTTCAATTTTGATTTTTAATTCCCTCTATAAATTCTCCAAATCCTAGCATTTTCCCTCTAATTCTTAAATTTTTTTCTCCTTTTCTTTTAAATTAAATTCATTTTCTTTACTAGATTATCCAAATTTCTATTGCAAATCTTTATTTTCTTCTTAAATTTTTTCTTTTTATTCCAATTATTATTCAATTTCCTTTTATTTTTCTTCTAATTATTCTTAAAATTCTTCTTAAAATTTTTCTTTTTATTATATTAACTATTAAATTTCCTTTTATTTTTCTTCTAACTATTCTTAAAATTCTTAATTTTTCTTCTATTTTTCCTAATATTCTTCCTTAATTTAAACTAATTCTTGTTAAAAATCTTAAATTTCTTTTTGCAATTATTAAATTTTTTATTCTTTTTCTTCTTTTTCTTTTAAATTTTCTTCAAATTTAACTTCATTTTCTTATTTTTCTTCAGTTTTTTCCTAAATTTCTTTCTCTTGTTCCTAATTTTTCAACTATAATTTTTCTATCTATTCTTATAATAATTAAATTTTTTCTTCTTTTTCTTAAATATCTTTATAAACTTTTTACAAATCTCTCTAAATTTCTTCTTTATTCAAATCAGAACTTTTATTAATTTATTAAATTTCCTCAATTTAATTTTCCAATTCCTAATTTTTAGTTTAACTATCCTAAATTTATTTTTATTTTTCATCTCCTTCTTTTTATAATTCTTAAATTTAAGACTAAAATTTCTCATTCTTTTTTTAAGTTTCTTCCAAATTTAAAATAAGTTCTTATATTTTAACTTCTTTTTCTTTTAAGTTTTCTAATAAAGAACTATTTTCATTTTAAATTTTTTACAACTCTTCCTATATTTCTTAAATTTTTTCCTATTTTTTTTCTAATTCTCCTTAAATTTCCTAAATTTTTTCTTAACTTCCCTAATTTTCAACTATCTAATTTTCATATTACCTCAATTAAATAACCAATTTTTCGCATTTTTATTCACTCAAACTTAATTTATATTCTAAATCGGCTTTTTATTTTTAATTTTCTTTTAACTCTCCTTCAGTTTTCTCCAAATTTTCCTAAAATTCCTAAATTTTCTCTTATTTATTTTAATTTTCACTCTAAACTCCCTAAAATTTCATTTCCAATTCCCTAACTTAATCTAAATTTTATTGCTCATTTTTCTATTAATTTATTTCTAAAATCTTAATTTTTTACTCCAATTATTCCCTCACTTTCTAATCCTAAATTTAATTTTCATTTTCTTTTTCATTTTCTTTTTATTTCTTCTAAATTTCTTATTCTAATTACAAGTACTCTTTTTTCTACACTTAAATTTAACCATTTAAATTCTCATTTTCCTTCTCTATTACTAAAATTTTCTCTTCTTTTTTGTTCAAATTCTTTTAAATTTCTTCTATTTATTTCTATAAACTCTTATTTTTTTCTTCTTTTTCCTCTAATTCCTTTATTTTTAAACCCAATTTATCTTTCAATTCCTCATTTTACTAACAAAAATCTTAATTTTCTCTTAATTTTTCAGCTAAACTGTTCTCAATCCCCTCTAAACTGTTCTTCAACTCAGAAATAAATTCATCATTTTTTTCTTTTTCTTTTACTGAATTCTCTTCCATTTCCTCTATTTTTTTTACTAAATTTTCATTTTCTTCTTAAATTTATCCCAATTTCTATTTCAGTTCTTCTATCAAATCTTAATTTTCATTTTAATTTTAAATTTCATTTTCATTTTCTTTTTCATTTTCTTCATTTTTTCGTAAATCCTCTATTTCTTCTATTTTTTATTTTAATTCCGCTTCTAATTTTTTATTAGTGTCCAAAGATTTAGCAAGCCCTTTTTTCAATTTTTCGGCATATTTCTGCAAATCTTCCAAATTTTAACCACTTTATTCCTCTTTTTTTTAATTTGACCCATTTTCCGCATTTTATCCGTTTAATTATATTTTTTCCTAAAATTATTAATTTTCCCTTTATAAATTACCTATTTCTTCTTCTAATTCCTTTTATTTTCTTTCAAATTCCAACTAATTTTATTTAATAACCTAATCATACTCCTGCTACTAACTTACTAAACTATTTTCTAATTCTTAAATTCTCTCCTAAAATTAACTACTCTCCTCGCTTTCTGATTTCTTCTCTTATAACTGTTAAATTTCTCTAATTTTAAAATAAAAATTTCACAAAAATTTTAAAAAATAAATAAAAAAATAAAATATATTAAATTAATTCTTACTTTTAATAATTCTCTAAATCTGCTAAATATTTCCCTTCTTTTTGTTTCCATTATTACAATAACTTATCGTATCTTTCCTAAGTCTCGTTAACTTCTTCTAAATAATTAGCTATTTCATTAGATTTCTAAATAACTATATTTTCTTAATGCTACATAATCTTCTTATTTTCCTCCAAAATCCTTTCTTTCTCAATCATCTACTCCATAATTCTGAAAAAAAAAATTAAATATATATATATAATTTACTTTAATTATTATTATAAACCTAAAAATTTTTAATCTTTTCTAAATTTTATTCCTTTATTCCTTTATTTCTCATTTAAAATTTTATTTTTAAATTTTTAAATTTCTAACTATTATTTTCATTTTCCAAAATTTTTAAATTTTTCATTTTATTTCCAAAATTTTAATAAATATAAAATTAATTTTAAAACCTAAAAACCTTTAAAATGTTATAATTATATTTATTTTATTTACTCTTAAAATTCCTAATCTTTGCTCTAATTTTCCTACATTTACTACTTATACAAACCCTAAATTTTTTCCAACTACAAACTCATTTCGGCCATTTAACTGTTAGCTTCGTGCAATTTCTCTTTTTCGCTAACAGCTGCCCCCAAAATTTCCTCCAAATTTTTCTTTTCAAAAACTTCTTTAAACTAAATTTCGTCGAATTCTTCATTTTGCATAAACAACTATTTGCATAATTTCTTGAATCTTTCGAAATCTTCCTAATTTTTCTTTTTTTATTCACTTTCAATATTTTAATCTTTTTCTTAATTTTACTCGTTTTTTAAATTTTCTTCAATTTTTTCGTTTTACCTAATTAAAAACTCTTTTTCTCCGGCCTCAGAAATCACTTTTTCAGCCATTTTCTTCAAAATTACCATTTTCAACCTGTCTGCGTAATTCTAAGTATTTTCTTATAAGTTCTTACGAAGTTTCTCTGTAAACTCCTTCAAATTCAACTCTTTAACTGGCCTAAATTATTTTTTCAATTTTTTTATAATTTTAAATAAAAACTTATAATATTTTTATTTATAAAAAATAAAAGAATTTAATAATAATATAAATAAAAATGTACCTAAAATTTGGTGTTTAAACCGAATCGACCCCCAATAAATCTTCGCTCACATAAGACTGCTATTTTTATAATTTTTATGCATTTTTATTTTAATTTTAACTCAAATTCTATTTGCCCTAATTTTTAATTTAATTCTAATTTTACTATTATTATTACTATTATTATTATTTTTACTATTATTTTTATTATTACTAAACCATTAAATCCTTGGCTTTATCTTTCAATTAATTCCAACCAAACATTACTTCCAAAAATATTATTAAATACAAATATTTCTATTTAATTTAAAAAAATTTATACTCTTATCTTTTATTATTGTTTCTTATTTTTTTTTATTTTTATTTTTGTATTAAATTTTAAGATTTTTTACAAATTAAGTTTATAATTTCCATAATAATATTAAATATTAAAATTCCTATTCATTAAAACAATAATAATACTGTAAATTCAATTACTTTATAATTAACCCTCATATCACCACGATACACTATTATAAGCTCAAATAATAGTAATTTATTAATTAAACAAAATATTTACACTTAGTATATCAAATTTCTTA
This sequence comes from Pseudocohnilembus persalinus, assembly GCA_001447515.1. NCBI lineage: Eukaryota > Ciliophora > Oligohymenophorea > Philasterida > Pseudocohnilembidae > Pseudocohnilembus > Pseudocohnilembus persalinus. Next base: position 36,035 of record LDAU01000128.1, on the reverse strand, counting down.
AAGAAATTATACTATAATTAATTGATCAATATAATAAAATTCACTTTTATATACAGTTTAATAGTCATAAAATAATAATGATATTAATAATAAATTAAATAAATCTATATTTTATAAATTTTATATTTAAATTTCTTTAAATCTACTTAACATAATTTAATAATCAAAATATTAATATTTTAAATAAAAAAATTACACATATAAATTTTCCATTTTTATTATTATATATATTATTTTTTAGGCATTTTTAGCACAATTCTATAAATTTCAAATTGAAAACGGTTCTCTCAAAGTGTACTCGGCCGAAGAAGTAGAAGTATTAACTTATTAATTATAATAATTAGTCTAATTATTCTGAACAATTTTTTTCTATCTATACCTGTAATCTTTTTTCAGCCCTATAAAAATCATAAATTATTCACAGCAGCTAATCTACTCTCCCTCCTCTTTCACTTCCTCTTATTCTTCCAAATTAACTTATTTTTTTAATTTTAAAATTTAAAAATTATTAAAATTAAATTAAAAATTTAGAAAATTAATTAATTAATTAAAACAAATTATAAACTAATTTTAAATTAAACTAATTTACTTTTAAAAGTAGACTATTGTCTCGCAGTTTTACTAGTATTTTTATTTTTTCCCTAACTAATTTCAAACTGCAAAATCTCTCCCTATTTCTAATTTCTTTACTTGTCTTTCAATTCTTTCTATTCAATTAATTCTTTCATTTTCCTCTCTCTTTCCAATTTGGCCTCCATTTCTCTTTATTTCCTCTTAATTTCAAAATGATCTTTCAAAAATGGCTTCAAACTGTCCAATTCCTGAAAAAATAAAAAAATAAATAAACAAATATAACTAATAAAGTAAAATCTTTATTTTTTTAATATAAATTAATATAAATTGATATAAATTTTATATATTTAATATATTTAATATAACTTAATATTATTATTTTATATTTTTTTTACAATAACTTTTTAAGACGGAGCATTTAATTATGGATTCAAAACTAAATTAATATAATGTTTTAAACTAGCCACCCAAGTATCTCTTTACTATACCGATTCAGCTCTAAATTTTATAGATTCTACTTTTTTTTTCACATTTTCAAACACTATAGTAAAAGTCCTCTTATTTTCCACGCTTAAAATTTCTTTCTCAATTTTAGCCATTTCTATTTTCTAGTCACAATATTAAGACCTTTCATTCTAATACTCATAAAAAAAACCATTTTTAACTCTGTAATAATGCTTTATAAAAACCCTAATTAAAATTTAAAAAATAATTATTTGAAAATTAACCTAATTTTTTAAAAATTTTGTATTTAAAATTACTTAGCCCTCTTCTTCTTTTCTAAATAACCTTATTCAAAATACTATTCTTCTTCTTTTTATCTCTAAAGAAATAATATAAACAATAAAATAATAAAAATTAAATATTTATTAAAATATTAAAAATTAAAAATTAAATAATAAAAATTAAATAATAACTTAATAAGCTATTAAAAACTAAATAAAAATTAAATAATAGTATTAAATAAAAAATTAAATATAAATTAAATAAAAATTAAATAAAAAAATATAAGAATTAAATAAAAATTAAACAAAGAATTTACCTTTTATTCTGCCTCTTTATTATTGATATTCTTAATAAGTCCTGCAAACAAATTCTTAACCGCTCCCGAAGCCCCTCTATTTCTAGAAGTAATTGTTTTTTTCCTGACAAATCTGTTACTATCTATATTAATCACCATTTAATCTTAATTTTCCTAATTTTCCTAGTTTTATCCCTAATTTCCCCCTCCATTTTCGTTTTCATTTCCCCCCTCTAATTTTACATTTCCTAATTCCATAAAATTCTAACTCTATTCTTCTTTATTATCTTGCTCGTGCTCTTAATTGTACTTATCCATTTCCTATTTACATATAATTTAAAATTAATTTTTTTATTATCTAAATTATTTAATTTATTCTTTTAATTTATTTTTTTAGTTTTACTTCCTAACACTGCTCCAAAAAGCTCATTATTTCGGATTTCTCCAAATCATGTCTTATTTGCATCAAGGTTTTCTTTATAAAAGTAATTTTAATTAAAAATTTATATAAAAAAATGAATAAATAATATTTTCATTATGTTTATTTACCAAAGTTTTCATCGTAAATGAAGACCCAAAACTTTCCCTTAATTTTATACAATAAGTAACTACTTACTCACTTTCCCGCGCCTGTAAAAATAATTTCATATTCACAAAAGTTTCCAAACATTTATTCAAAACGCTTTCAAATAAAAAATCTTCAAAAAATTCCCTCAAAAAATCGCAATCTTCCACGATTTTCTGTTTAAATTCCTTCAACTTTATTAAATATATTTTCATTTTAATTAATTTTTTTTTTATTAATTTATTAATTATTTTAGCTTTATTTATTTCTTATTTAATTAATTTTTTAATTTTACATGATCAGGTTTCGATTTCAAACAACTACAAATCATACTCTAAAAATAAATTAACGACAAATACCCCAAAAAATCCTTCCAAATCTTCCTAGCAAATCGATCATGCAGTTTCCTAACCTGTGGAGCTGCTTCCTCCAAAATTTTTTGCAAAACATCTTCTAAATTCACTTCCAAAAAATTTTTTTTTTAAAAATAACTGGAAATTTTGCTGAATAAGTGGTTGAAAACCAAACAGTGCGACTCGTCCGATAAACGAATAAATTACTGTTTTAAACTTCCTCCGTCCAAATACTCAGTGCACTCTTCTTTACTCAACTAACAATCTTTCTCCAACTTCTATTAAAGTCTAACAAAAAAAATAAATAAAAAATTTTAATTAATATATATTATTTAATTTAAAATAGAATTATTCTCATTTATTTATATTTATCTATATTTATTTTTCTCATCTATTTATATTTATTTATCTATATTTATTCTTATGTTTATATATATTTATATTTATTTTTATTTGCTTATATTTATTTATATTTTTTTTGTTTATTTTAATTTATATTAGTTTATATTTGTTTCTATTTATTTATATTTGTCTTTACTAGTCTATTAAATTAGTAAACTGGATAATATTGTTACAAATACAAATTTCCTAAGTCAAAACCAAATCACACTCAAATAAAATGTCAGATAAAGAATCTTAATAATACTCTATAAGTTCTCTTGCTTACTCAGCCAAACAAATACCCGACTCTTTATATCTACATTAACTCCTTAAAATATCGTACCCCGTATTCACAATTTTAAACAAATCTAAATAAAAGTAAAAGATTTAAATATATATTAATATATATAAAAATTAATTAAAAAATTTACATTTTCTTTTATAAATCAACTTTTAATTATTTATTATATTTATATATATGATAAAAATTTTCTATTTTTTAATTTAATTTTCTAATTTAAATTTTTTTACCTAAAGGAGCTGTCGAAGTTACAAGCCCTTAGTCATTACTTTAATGCTCCGTATTAGTTTTTTCATATCCAATAATTCCATCTATAACCTCCTTAGAACCTTATACTGTTTACATTCTATATGTTTTAAACAGCATCAAAGCTCCTTATCTAAATTTAAAAAAAAATTACTTAACCAAATTTAAATTAAAAATATATTTTTTTATATTTTTTTATTTTTTTTTTATACCTTAATCTCTCATCTTTGAAAAACTATTTTAATTTTTCTGAATAAGATAAAAGCCAATCAGCTAAAATAACCATTTCATTGGCCTAAAATAAAACAATTATTAAAAAAATTGTGTTTTTTTTATATATAAATACTATTTTTTATATAAATATTTTTTTAATATATAATATTAAAATAATTTTTTTTATAAAAATTACACTTAAAGCTTCGTAATTCTTGTCCCAATAATTACTTATGTCATCACACAATATTTCAGAGTGTAAATAGTCAATATACTCTTTAATTATATCCTATCTTTTAGGTGTTTTTGCTAAACAAGCCAACAAAATCTTTTTTTTAAAAATTAAATAATAAATTACCTTTAATTTTTTTTCAAATTATTCAAATTAATTTATATATATATAAATAAATAAAATTACATTTAACAACTCCTTCGACTACATATTCAAAAAATTCAAAAACTCATTGAAATTCTAAGGACTTTTTTTTAAAAAAAATCACTAAATAATAAAAAATAAAAAAAATAAATAAATAACCTTTATTTGTTAGAATAAGCTTTTGCTTTAAATTTAACATAATCTGCTTTTATTTTTTCTTTTAATTTTTTCTTTTTTTCTTCTTAATCAGTCTCTTTTTCCTCCAGATCTTTATAATCATAAATTTAACAAATCTTATCAATATTTTTCACAACAGAAATCTTTTTTATAAATTATTTTTTTAAATTAAAAAATTAATTTTATTTGGTTTTTTTATTTTATTAAATTTTTAATTATATATTCTTAATTTTTAATTATTTAAACTTTATATTTACACCAGAATTCATTTCCTTAGATGTTTCAACTGACTTCCTCAAAGCTGTTATCCAATTTTTTCTATCATATGAACTTTCAACCATAACATGGAAAATTCTGTCCCCGCAATTAATTCTAAATGTAAATCCTTGCTCTTTTGAAGTACTCATATCCTTTTCAAAAATTTCAATACCTATAAAAAATAGAAAAATAAAATAATTTTTCTAATTTAACATAAATTTTTTATTTATTCATATTTTAAATAATAATTAACTTAATAATTAAATATTTTTTACAATCCTTCATATTTATTTATCCTTTAGGTTCTCCGATTTCATCTTTATTTTTAATTTTATAATAATACAAAGTATCCAACTCAAGCCAATGAGGTCTATAATTTTATTTTAATTTATTTTATATTAACTTTAATTTTTATTTTATATTATTTATTTATTATTTTATTTTATTAAATATTTATTTTTAACTTACAAATCTTTAACATCTAACAACTCTTCATCGCAATAGTGGGGATTCAAAGATTTAGAAGAAACCAGTAAAAAAAATCTAGTCATAAAATATTTAATTTTTCCCTTACTTCTTTTATACAAATATCCATAAATAGCTCTATTTTTAGCGAATTCCTAATTTCCAAATTAGTCCATATACTTCTTAAGTCCAATTTGCTCATAAACCTCTTAAAATAATTTTTTTTTATACAATAATTTAATTATAAATACTATATTATAATAAATGTGTTAATTTATATTTTTTTAATAAAAAATATAATAATTTTATCCACTTACCTTCTACAGGTACCAATTTTCCCTCTCTTTTTACAATAGAAACTTCTTCAGACTAATTTTTCTTAGCCCCCAAAACACTACCAATTTCCTCGCTATCTGAACTCATTCTTTTTTACAATTATATAGTATTAACACTGCTTTATCTTATCGACCCTCTTTTCCCTCCCTCATTCATCATTTTAACTAAAATAAATAATATAAAAAAATACTAAAAATATTAAAAACTAATTTAAAAACTAAAAATTAAAAAATAAATGGAATAAAAAACTAAAAAATAAATATAATAAATAAATTTAATAATAATAAAAATTTACCTTCTTTATCAAAACTAATAGAACTTAAACTTCTGTCAGTGAATTTTTTCCAGTCTCCGTAATTTCCTGAAGAAGCAGTTCTTTATAGTTTCTGAGGATTCTTATTTTCCACATTATCCATAATAATTTACAAATTTTTAACCCAATTATCCCGAATTTCCCCACTTTTTACCTTAAATTCAAATTCTCGCCCAGGATACTATATAGCGAAATTTCTCTCTCCTATTTTTTTAATCGATAAAAATTAACTAAAATCCAAATTTCCTTAAGGCTTCCTATCTTCCTTTATAAAAATTAAATTTAATAAAATTAAAATTAAATTTTAATTATAAACTAAGTTAAAATTAAATTATAATTATATTAAAATTAAAACTAAATTAAAATGAAATTAATATTCTTTTTGATTTTCATATTTATCTTATTAAATATCTTATTTATACTTATACCAATTATTTTTTAATTTAAAAATATAAAACTGAATGTAATTTTTTAACTCCTTTTTTTCTAATATATAATTAATATTCACAATAATTATACATTTATAATCTGTTATATATTAGTTTCTTTTATTCGATAATTTTTATAATATTTTTTTTGCTTTTTTTTTTTACCTGAGTCAAAAACCAGGCAAATAAGTAAGTTTCTTCTTATTCACTTATTATAAAATACCTAAAAAAGATTAAAAGTTAAAATTCTTTATATTTTAAAACCTTAATTTAAATCTTTAATTTTTTTACCTTTTTTAAAATCCTTTCAAAATATTAGGACTCTTTTTTTTTATATAACCTGCTATTCCCAGTGCCTATAATAGAAATTAAATTTTATTAAAATTTTATTAATACAATTGTAAAAAACACATTTATTTAAATTATTATTATATGAAATTTCTAAATTAATATCATTATTTTTATTTTAAATTAAAATTAAATTTTTAAATAACAATAATTTTAAAAACGCCTTCATTTATACTTCATAATCGAATTTTCAAATTTTAAATAAATTTATATAATATAAATAGGATTAGAATTTATATATTACTTTCTAAAGTTCTTCATTGGGGTTACTTTTAGTGCCACTATTATTTTCCATTTTAAATTGTACTATAAAATATTCCTTTCAAATTATATAATGTTTTATTGTTATATTTTAAATTCTATCTTAAATATTTAAATGTTTATATTGTTTGTCTTTTCAGTATTTTTTTTTTTCTTAGTTTTTTTTATTGGAAATAATTAGATTTTAATAAAATTAAAAATTTTATTAGTTCATTAAAATACTTAACTAAAAACTTATACTACTAATTATTCACAATATATTAACTTTTATTATGTTACCTAACATATTTACTACTTTAATACAAATTTTAAAATATATTCTATTAGATTGAAAAATTTTAAACAAAAATTTTATTTTAAAAATAAAAAATAAATACCATAAATTATATAATATTAACAAATATTTATATTATGATTAAAAAAAAAGGTTATAATAAATAAATTTTGAATAACCTATTATAATATTATAATTATATATATATTATATATATAAACTAATTCCAACATATAAAATTATATTAAAAACTATATTTTATTAATATATATTAAACTATAATATTTTATAAAAATATATAATGTAATTAAATTACTTTATATTTATATTTAATAATCATTAATTTACATATATAAATTTTAAAATATAAATTATAAAATCAATTTATTTTAATCTTTTTTTATAAATTTTTAAATTTTCTTAAATCAAACAAAAAAAATCATTCCATAATAGTATAATAAGCGCTCATATACAATTTACTTTATAAAATTTCCCTAAAAGCTTTAATCAATTCCCTAGCATTATCCAAAGAAAAAGTCAAAGCGGGTTTCAATTTAAGCACATTATAATTATATCCCTCATGTAACATAATAAAACCTTTATGTTTTAATTAATTAGAAAAATTCTCAGCATATTCTCTGCTTGGTTCTCTACTTTCTTTGTCTTTAACTATTTCAATACCGTAAAAAAGCCCAGTTCCTCTAACATCTCCGATAATTTCAAAATCTTCGCACAATTTCTTAAATTCTTAACCCAAATATTTACCCACAATTTCTGCATTTTCTCGCATTTTTTCATTTTTAATGCATTTTAAAACCTCGTCTGCGATTTTCATCGAAACTGGATTTCCTCCGTAAGTGTTGAAATAGGGCTGTCCGTTATTAAATTAGTCTGCTACTTCTTATCTCATAACCAAACCGGCTACGGGGTGTCCGTTTCCCATTGGCTATTTTTTAAATATAAAATTAATTATTAATACTAAATAAATAAATTAATTTGCCATTTTATATTTAAATAAATCATATTTTTGGTGAAATTAAAATTACCTTTCCTAAAACGACAATATCAGGCACAACATCTTACAATTCGTAAGCCCACCAATGTTTAGCCACTCTTCCAAAACCAGATTAAACTAAATTAAAATTTATAAAGTTTAATAAAATGAAACAAATTTTAATTCAAATAAAAATAAAATTAATTTTAAATCATATATTATTTTTTTTCTAAATTTAATATCATAATACAAAATATATTATAATATTTTCATTTAATATTTATATCTTAAAATTAAAATTTTTACCCTCATCAGCAATACAAATTCCACCAGCTTCTCTGACATACCTATAAACAGCTTTTAAGTAACCAGGAGGCAAAAGAGTCATTCCTCCAACTGCAGGCATCGATTCACATATAAAAGCAGCAGGTTTTCTACCTTATTTTTTCAAATTTTCTATTAATTCTTTAACTTATAAAGCATATTTTTCTCCAGATTCAGGGTCTTCATAACCAAATTTCCCTCTGTATTAGCAAGGCATTTCAATTATATGAATATAGTCTTTTTAACCTTTTATAAATGAATTACATTAAATTAAACAAAAAATAATAAAAACCTAAAAATACTAATTAAATATAAAAAATTCTAAAACTAAAAAAATCAAAAAAAATAACAAAAATAAAGATTTCTATTAAAATAAAGATTTCTATTAAAATCAAATAAATAAAATCTAATTAATTAATTAAATAAATAAATAAAAAATAATATATAAAATAATATATAATAAAATATATTATATTTAATATATAATAAAATAAACACTAATTTTTTTCTTACCACACCCTCCTTTCCCCTAAAATTTAGTAACTGATATTTCCTAAACTGCAATAGTAGTTCCATGATAACTGTGGTCCATTACAATAATGTCTTGAGAACCTGTTAAAGTTCTACAGATATTTAGGGCCATATCGTTGGCTTCGCTTCCTGAATTACAAAATAAAGCTACTTATAATTCGGGTGGAAAAGCCTCTTTTAACAAATGTTAAGCGTAATTTACTATATTGTCGTTCAAAAATCTTGTATTTGAGTTAAAATTTGACATTTATTCTATTCCTGCTCTGGCAATTAAAGGGTGTCCGTGTCCGGCGTGCTGAACATTGTCTTTTTAAAATTTTTAATTTAAATTAATTAAAAAAATAAATTTTAAATTAAAAATAATTAAGTTTAAAGTTAAAAAAAATATATATATAGTTTTTTATACTTGCACAGTCGATGAAAGTTCTTCCATAATCATCGTATAAGTACTAATAAGCTCCTTAGTATATTTTTACAGGGTGACTTTTTGTGAAAAATAAAGGCATATTTTTTAATAATTTTTCCTTTCTTTTTTCCAAAAATTCACTGTAGTCAGGTTATACATCCTTTTCAAACATTAATTAAAGTCCACATGCCTTGAAAATTAAAATTAAAATAATTATAAAATAATAATTAATTAATTAAATAGAGTAAATAGATTTAAATTGAATTTAATTCCAATCAAATGATATACATTAAAATTACAAAAAAAACAAAAATAATAAAATAAATTTATATAATAGTATAGTAAAATTACTTCTCTAATCTCATTCTCAAATTACAAAGGATTAGTTTTAATAAGTCTTTTAAGAATCCATCTAGCTTCATTTCTAAATTCCATATTATAACATATTTCGCTGCAAATTCTATTAGTAATCAAGTAAAAAAGAACTTAAATTTCTTTTTCTTTAAGCTAAATTTCTTTATTATAAGCTTAGACTACCAAATTAATAGTGTCCTATTTTTCCTCGATATTTTTATTAACCAAAATTCCACAAATTACATTGACCAAATTCTCAATTTCAAAGCCATTTCTTACCATATCCAAACTAATTTCCAAATTATCGTTTAATCGACTCAAACTTATATTTTATCTAAATTTATTCAAACAAGGCAAAACTTTTTACTCAAACTACAATTTATAGTAGTTAATCAACTACTTAATCAAAACTTTCTCCTGCTCAATTTCGTGCATTTCAAACTCATCCAAAGCTTCTCTTTCAGCCTACTCAACCTCCTAATTATTGAACTGAATATTCTCAGCATTCATTCTAAACTAATTATGTAAATTAAGGTCAAATTCATTCTAATTCAAACCAGGTAAATACAATTCTCTACAACTCTTAACAAATTTCCCCACCTACTCCCCCAACAAACTGTACTACCTATCTCTCTACTCCTAACAACTAAAATACTAAACCTAACACTTCCTCAAATAAACCTACACTCTAAAAATCTACTTCCCCTAAACAACTTCCAACTCACTCCCAAACCCTCCTTCTCCCTTCTAGCAGTATCCCAACCCCAACCCCAACCCCAATCCCTACCCCAATCCCAACCCCAACCTTTCCACGAACCCTCCAAATTCTTTCAAATAGTGTAAAAACCCCTAGTCTTCCTAATCAACACTAAACAGTAAAAACTCAAATTTTTAGCATTTTTCTTCAAAACTTTATCCTTCAAATTGTTTCACTCTAAAAGGCACTACCAAAACGCTTTAATTTTTTAAGTAAATAAATTCTTCATCATCAATTTCTATGTCTTCCACTTAAGCGTCGCTTTTTGTCAAAATTTCCCTGTAATTTTACAAAACTAAACTTTTTAACTGAGAAATCAAATTTTTCACCAACTGGTAACTTGAAACTGGAATGTATAGCTGTAAAGCCTTTTTTGGCTTAGACAGGTATTTTTCAGAGGGTGTACAAAGTTTTTTTATCACTTGTTCGTTGTAGGAAAAATTAATTGGGTTTCTGAAAGATCTTTTGGTGTTCATTTTATTTATTTTTTTGTTTGACTTTTCTTTTTTCTAGCCTTTTAATCGAATTTCTAACTATTTTTTTATTTTTATTTCTTTTTTGTTTTTTTTTTTATTTTTGAAGATTTTTTTTATTTTTATTATAATTTCAAACCCCCAGCAGTAAAATAGAAAATTATTATAATAATTAAACCTACTACCTTAATAATTAGTTTAAATTATTAATTTTCATTTAGTATTTTTTATGACTTAATAAAAACCATGTTATAAATATTTTATTACTCAAACTAAAATAATAATTTCATTTTTCATTAATATAAATCATACAATTAAATAATAAAAACCAAAACTTCACTGTTAATGACGAAAATATAAAATGTTAATTTTAAGCTCAAACTTAACATCTAAAATTCTTCCCCCAAAAACTTATATAATATAAAATTATCAAAAAAAATTATTTCATTATTTAATAGACTAAACTATCCTAAATTTTTTAGTATAAATAAACATTTATTTTCCTTGTTTTTTACCTTTGAAAAATAATCGACTTAGCTTTTAGAAATTATATTTCCCCAATTTCCCTTCTATTTTGTTGAACTAAAAAATCCTATCTCAAAAAAAGCAAAAAGAAAAAATAAAAGAAAAAAAATTATAACTATAAAATTATAATAATAATTAAATCAAGTTAAAATGAACTGATATTTCACTCTTTTCTACAAAAAAGAATTCTGATACTATATTTCAAATTAATAAATTAGTAACTATCATAATTTTTAATTATTAAAAAAATATAAATATAAAAATGTATATATTAAATAATATATTAAAATATATTTTTATGTATAAAATTAATTTTTCATTAAAACAGTTCATATTTTAGGAAAAAATGGAAAAATAAATTAAATTTATATTTTTATATATATTTTAAAATTTTTATAAATTAACTGCAAATTTTAAATTACTTATCTAAATAACTTCTTAAAATTCGACAATATAAAATAAAGTTAAATCAATAGTAAAAGAGCTTATTATTTTTATCATAATTTATTTTTCATTTTTGAAACAAAAAATGAAACTTAAAAAAAGTATGAAATTACTTTCTCAATATAAAATATAATAATTGATTTTATAACGGTTATTTTTTATACTTTTACATATTTTTATTTATATTTTTAATATTATTTATAAGAAACTAACTATAAAATAAAAAATTTTCTAAAAACATGTTTAATTAAATAGTATTTTTAACTTAATATAAACATAAAATATTTACATAACTATAATAAATAATACTTTATAGTTAAAACTATTTAACCATATTTTCAATTTAATACTCTAATTTTCACCCTAAATTTCTTTCCTCCATTTCTTATTTATTCATATACTTACTTTAATCTAATGATAATTAAAAGTATTATAAAAAATTTGTATATCAACATGAATTTATAAATTAATTTAGATTATTTAAACTTTAAATATAATATAATTTTTTATATTAATTTAAATAATGCTTTATAAATAATTAACAAAAACATTTTTAAGTTTTAACTTTAGATCTTTTATTTTCTATATTATAATACTTAATTAAATAATTATTTAATTACTCCAATTGAACATAGAATTATTTATAGAAAAACTCTAAGAATTCGAACTATTTTATACAAAAGAGTGTCCATAACAGCAAAAAGCAGAGTTTTATTATTCAAATAACTGCTAAACCATATCTTAATTCAAAAAACTGTAGTCTATATCCAAATCTTTAAATTATTTTTCTTATTATTTCAAATCATCCAAAGCGTCGATCGCTTCAGCCTCCGTATTCCAATTTGTAAATTAATCTTAATGTTAATATTCGCATGAATTTTACGTCTAAAATTGTTAAACTGACTACAACTATTATTATAATTATTACTATTATTTTTATTCATTTTACAAATTTTAATTTTTACTCAAATTCTTATCAATATCCTAATTCAAAAATTAATTTTCCCGAGAAAAAAATAAATTTTAACTCTTATTCAATCTCTATGGTTTTTTATTTTTTTCGTCATTTTAAACCTGCTCCTATAACTACGCCGATAATTTCCTTATTTTCTTCCTATTTTCCAAATCTTTATTTTCTTTCTTCTAAAACCCTTTACCTTCGCTATTTTCTACCTATTTTTTTCCCAATTTTTAATTTTATCCATCATTTTTACTCTAATCTCCCATCAACTCCTCCAATTTCCCTTTCAAATCCTAATTCAACTCTTCCTACCTCTTCTAGCCCCCCTCTTCCAAATCCAAATCCAAATAACTGTCCAAAAAATAAATAAACTCCTCACTCAAATCCCAAACACACTTATTAATTTTCTTTATATTTTTCACCTTCAACTCCAAACTCTAATAAAGCCACTAATTTTCCCTTCTATAATTCTCCAAATACTCTCTCAAAATCTTCTTCTATTTATTCACTTCCTAATACTTACTGTCCAAACTCTCGATTTTCCCTAACAAAATTTCGTCACTGTAATTCTAATACTGTCCCAAAATCTGCTCTAATTCTTCGTTTATTTATTTGTCAATTTTCTCCTTTTATTGTCGGTGAAAATTCAGTTTCTAATTGCTCTTATTTTCCTTCCAAAATTTCTCACTTAATTCCTGTAAATTTAAAATCAACTCAGAAACTGTAAAACATTATTTACCCAAATCGTCAAAATAATTACGCATATTTTATAAATTATTCTGTAAATTCTATTATTACTAATAATTCGTTTTTGCTTGCTAAATTAACTCGTTCAAATTCCTTTGTTCTTCAATTGATTTCTAAATCTAAATCAAAAATTCGCCTTTTTCGCTATTTTTACCCTATTTTTTATTTTCTTAATCCATATTCTACTTTTTTTTTCCTTTTTATTTCTATATTTTATTATCTTAATACAAAAAATATGACTTCCTATTTTTCTAAAACTCAAATTCTAAAACTTTTTTTGTTTTTATTTTATTTTGCTAAATAAATTATTCATTCTATTATTTTTTTTTATCAAAAAAAAATATAATACTATTTTTTGTATTACCAATTGATATTAACTAGTCAATTACTTAATATCTAATTTAAATCCATTCATTTTAAAAATAAATATTTACGTTTTATAGATGTAAACATTAGATTAACTTAAAATCCAAAAATTTTATTAATATTTAACTTAACTTAAAATAGTTTAATAAATATAAAATTTTATATATATAAATTTACTTTATTCATCCTCCCACTTTCTAATAAGTATACCTAATAAAATTTATATTTACTCATAAAAATCTTTTAATTCTAATTTTAAAAATAATTGATTTAAAATTTTTGATTTGAAAATTGTTAAAATAAAATAAATTCATAAATAAAAACTTAAAATTAAAATTCAATTGTCAAAAAAAATAATTATATTGTTATTATACAATATTTTAAAATTTATTTTATTCCTTTTAAAATTTTTAAATTCGATATTCATTATAACTTTATATCGTATGTAAAAAAACTAATAAATTAAAAAATAGTTTAAATAACTATTTTAAAAAGTTTCATGTAATAAAATTTATGAATCAATAAAAATAAAAACTCCGGAAAAAGTTACTAAAATTTTTTCATTTTTATTTTAAAAACATTTCTTATAATCCTTATTAAACCACTCATTCAAAAAATTATTTGTTAAATAATTAACCAATAAAAACAAATAATTATAATTAATAAATTAAAACATTTCCTCTTTCCCTTATTTTTATTCAATTACAAAAATTTAATTAAATTATATTATATCAAATTCTCCATAAAAAACTAAAACTTAACACCATAAAAAAATAAAAAATAAACTAAATCCAAAAAACAAATACAATCCCCCTTAAACCAACTCAAAAATTTCGCTCTAAAAACCCAAAAAACTTAAAAAAATACAAAAAACCCAATAAAACCCATAAAAATCCAAAAAAACCCAATTTATAAACAATAATAAACCCAAAAAAACAACTTAAAATTATCTAAAAAATGGCCAACATACCAGAATTAGACGACTATAAATAAAATGTAGAAAAAGAGGCGCATAAACAAGTGAGAACAAGTCAGCTAAAAAACAAAGGAATTTTCGATTTGGGCTTATGTCCCATCAATTAAACCACACAAAAAAATGCAGAAATTTACAACCCAAATTCTTATCCAGTAGAATTTAATTTTGAATATGAAACTTTTATTATTACCCCTTCAAGAGGCTCAATACCTCCTAAATCCAAAATAACCATTAATTTTTCTTTTGTTCCTTAAGAAGCCATAGCAATAACTGGTAAATAAAAATTAAAATTTAAATTAATTATAGATATATATTTTTATTTAAATTTTTTTAATCTAACTATTTTATAACTATTTTCAAAGAAAATTTAAACACTAAATCATTTATTCAAAAATATAAACAAATCTAAGCTGACTTTGAATTTTTAACATTAATTTTCAATTATAAAAAACTTAACACACAAAACGGCAAATATACCTTAAAACATATAAATAAAAATAAATATATAAATTAATTTAAAATATAAATAATTAACATAAATAACATTATTAAACAAATCCCTTATTCAATAACTAATTTAATTTTTTTAAAAAAAGAAAAAATAATCCTCAACCTAACCGAAGAAGAACCCAGACACATAGAAATAAAAGCAGTAGGAAAATACCCCTACATAAGTGTAGAAAACAGAAACATAATTTTCGACAAATTATTAGTCGGAAAAATGGAAGCAAAATCCTTATACATCAAAAATTCTTCTTCAGTTTCAGCCCGGTTCCAAATCGTCCAAGTCAAAGACGACGATTTCAAAGACAATAGTTTCGCTCTTAACTAGTATAATGGCGAAATTCCGCCTAACTAAGAAATTGCTATCGATATTTTATACGCTCCACAAGTAAAATAAAATAAAATAATATAATATAAAATAATTTAATATATTATATTATATTATTATATTATTATTTATTATATAATTTATTAATTAAAATTATTTTTAAACTTATTATAACTGATTTTTAATATTGATATCGATTATGTTTAATTTTTATTATTTTAAAATTTTTATCATTAAACTATTTAAATTTAATTTTATTTTATAATAAAAAATAATTATAATTTTTTAATAATAAATGTTTATTTTTTGTTAAGATTGCTAATTCCACAAGTGTTGCACATTATAGAATCACTTGTCCAGGTGGAAATGATATAATTTTTGAATGTATGGGGTCTTCTTAAGGTTATGATGTCAGTTTGAACACGAATTCAATTAATTTTGGCGAAATTAAAATCCATGATCAAAACAGTAGATTATTAACAATTCATAATAATTCAGATGTCCCAGTAGTTTTCGAATTTTTCAACGATTAAAAAAATGTATTTGGATTTTCTAGGTAAAAAATAAAAATAATTAAAATATAAATATACTAGAATTAAATTTCATAATTAAAAATCTATTCATTAATAACAGAACCAAAGGAAGAATTAAACCCAAATCTCACGAAAGAATTATCATTTATTTCGTCCCAAAACACACAATTTGTTACTATGAAAGA
The DNA here is from genome assembly GCA_001447515.1 of Pseudocohnilembus persalinus. Taxonomy (NCBI): domain Eukaryota; phylum Ciliophora; class Oligohymenophorea; order Philasterida; family Pseudocohnilembidae; genus Pseudocohnilembus; species Pseudocohnilembus persalinus. The sequence continues at coordinate 19,738 of LDAU01000128.1, read as the reverse complement.
GTTTTCTGTCTAGTAAGAAACCACTCTATTTTATATGTAGATTTAATAGGAACCTGTTACGACCTTCTCATAAAGCCTCTTCCACTTTTACAAAAACACATAGATATTTTCAGAAGAAGAGTAATTCAGGGTAAAATTTCTGAAATAGATTTCAGATATATGGAAAACGCAGCTTTAATGAAAGTCTCACAAACTTTCCAATAAAATCAAAACCAAACCCTTAATTAATTTTCTAATTATTCTCCCACAAAAAAAACTTTTAAAAATAATAATAGTGGATTAGAAATTTCCCAAGGTTTAAATTAAACTGTAAATTCTAAATTTGATGAATAAGAAGGAGAAGAAGAAAATTATAACTAGTTAGTCAGTTTGGTCAAAAATAATTAAAAAGGCCAATAATCTACTTATAGAGGAGTTGACTCTAGTCTCGTAGAACCTGCTAATTTTTAAAACCAAATTGTTTTGCACAAAGAAATGTTCTAACTCCCCAATAATCCCAATAAATTAATGACTCTTAGCGTAAAATTTTATATTTTTTGTTTTAATTTTTAAATTTTTCTCACAATTTTTTATTTTTAAATTTTAGGAAGAATTCTTAGACTTTAACTTCTGCGAATTCAACGGAGAAACCTAAACCAAAGAATTAGTATTAACTAATAAAATGGCTTGCAAAATGACCGTTTTCTGGACCATTCAAAAACACGAAGGTAAAACCAAATATTTATCCCCTATATACCCACAAATAAATATTTATCCTATAAAATCTTACGCAAATAAGAATAAAAAATTTTAAAACCTAAATTATAAAAACCTTAAAAACAAAAAAAATTAACATCATAAATAAATTAAAAAATAAAAATTAAAAAATATAAAACTTAAAATATAAATAAAAATAAAAATCTAAACTTAAAATATAAATTATAAAATAAAAAACCTAAAACTCAAATTATAAAATATAAAACTAATAATAAAACCTAAATAAAAATATAAAACTTAAAATATAAATTATAAAATATAAAACCTAAAACTAAAATTATAAAATATAAAACTTAATATATAAAAACTTTAAATATAAAACATAAATTAATAAATTTATAAACACAAAACCTAAAATCTAAATCATAAAACAGGCATAAACAACCAACAATCAGTAGTCTTCAACATCTCCCCCGAAACAGCCACCATAAAACCCAACCAGTCCTTCAATTTCCAAGTCACTTTCAAGCCCTCAAAATCGTAGTACTACTTCTTCCAAAGCCTCTAATTCTTCACCTTCAAATACTCAGCAAAACTAACAAAAAAAATCATAGAAGACGCCCAAAAAGCTCAGTAAAAAACTCTTAACCAGTCAATAGTAAACGCCCTCAAAGGAACAATTAATTCTAACACTTTAAAGCAAAAAACTGAACAGTTTACTGCTGACGAAACTATTCCCCCTTATTCGGGCTCTATTTTGTGCGTCGGACACAGTTTTGGAGCTGGCAGCTAACCTTATATCCCGATTCTAGAAGTTTATCCTAATAAAAATGTAAAAAAAATAAAAAATATTTAACTTTTTCGGTTTTCTGATAAGTTTTTTAAATGAATAAATTGGAGAACCAATAAAAAAAAAAGTAACAGAAAATTAAAAAGTTTGGAACATTTATTCATGTAAAAATAAATAAATTACAAAAGACTTAATTTTTTCAATATTTTTTGTAACTTATTTATCCACTCTTCTAACCTACTTTATTAAGATTAACTTATCCGAAAATATATTCGCTTAATAAATTATTTTCTTTTTAAATAAAATTTAAATTTGAATTAATTATTAGTAAATCGTAAAAAAATTTATTTTATTATTTAATTAATTAAATTACTTTTTTTTTTAGATCTATTTTGCCGCCTGTAGTAGAGAAGAAACTTAATATCAAACTGTGGAAATACATAACACTTCTGACACCCCCACCTATTTTAAATTTTCGCCTGACCCCCAATAAATCTTCAGTGTATATCCTATAGCAGGTAAATAAAAATGAAAAAAATACATAAATCAAAAGTTAATTTAAATTAAAAACTAAACAAATTTTTTTCATTATTAAATTTAAAATAAATAGGCTTGATCTAAGGAAAATCATTTTAAGTAGTAGTTTTCCAATTTTCTCCCAAAGATTTTAAAGCTTATAATAAACAACTATCCTGCTCCCTCAACCATAATTTATCTAATTCTTTAAATTTTAACTTACATGGTTACTGTTCCGAGCCCGCTCTTTCTCTCCAAAATAACGGAAAGGTGTTTTTCCCTCCTTCTTATACCGGAGTCTACTCCACATAAAAAGTCAAAGTAACCATTAAAATAAATAAAAATAAAAACAAAATATTTTCTAAAAAATAGACGAAATTTTATTATATTTTCGAATAAATAATCAAATTTCTTATTTTTAATAAATTAATTTTATTCTAAATTTAAATTAACTAATTAATATAATTCTTAATTATACTAATTTTAATTTCCTAATTAATATTTTAATTATTTTTTAACAGGTAAGAAATCTCTCTAGAATAGAATTACAGTTCAACATAGACATCCCCCAAAAATACCAAGATGAACTGTATTTAGAACCTTCAAATGGCTCTATAAAGCCAAATGAAACCCTATTTTTAAACTGTTCTTTTGTCCCTTACAAAAAAAAAGACTACAGAATCAAAGTCCCTATAAATGCAATCGAAGTTTTGGACCCCAACTAGTCCTTAATAGGCTACCACATCCCTGGAAGTGGAAGTAAATTTTACTTAATTTATATAAATAATAAATTATAATAAACAAATTAGTTTTATTAAACATAAAATATTTAAAATATTTAAAATAAATTTAAATTATAATAAAACTTTTTAACATTCTTTCCTATTTTTCAAATAATATATTAACTTTTTAAATTTTATAATCATAAAGGCCTAACAAAACCCTTAGCCCAAAGAAAGGCTAAAGAAGTGAATTATTAATTCGAAATTTTCGGTGCAGGTGGAGACGGTTCTCTTTCGCTCGAGCCCCAAGAAATAAATTTCCCAATTGTAAAAGTAAATTTCAGTGAAAAAAAGTATGTTACCCTTCACAATTACTCAAACTGTACTTTTTACATAGAACTTAAACTAAAAAAAATCAAAAAAGACCTAAATCCAAACTCAACTGACGACGACGAAGACTAAACTGAAGACCTAACTGAATCTTAATTCCAACAATATATAGGTAAACATTTCAGTCTCGATTTCCAAAACGGAATCATAGCTGCTAACTCAAAAATAGACATAGGAATCACTTTTAATCCTGCACAAGTAAATTAACTCATATAAAAATAAATAAATAAATATATAATTAAATTTAATTTATTTTATTTCTTATTTTTTACATTTTATATAATTTATTTTTATTTTTAAGGTCGGTCAGCACGATATTCAACTGGAAGTCATAGCAAAGGAAAAAAATCCAATGGCGAACAATCCAGAAACTTCTAAAAAATTAATATGTTAAAAATGCACTATGAGAATAAAAGCTATTGGATCATATCCTATGCTCAAAATCTGTGACGTTAGAAATGTAGAAATTTCAGTAGCTAGTTTATGGGAAAATTTCCAAATCAATAAAATAAATAATGAATTAAGTTCCTAGCTAAATGAAGACGAAAAATAATTCTTAAATATAGAACAACTTAATTTCACAGAAGCAGCTTCCCTTTAAAAAAGACTTAAATCTTATGACTGGAATTTCGGATACCTTCCAAGCAAAGTAAATTTCATAAATCATTTAAATTAAAAATTTATTTATACATTTTTTTAACTTAGGCGCATGTAAAACCCAGAAAAATTGTTATTACTATACAAAATGTTGGAGGAACTGTTTGCGACTGGCAATTTAAATTACCCTCTGATAATTAAGTAAAATTTAATAAATTATAAAATATAATTTTTTTATTAATTTATATTTTTATTCTACTAAGATATAAGTGGAGCCCTGGGCAGACGCAGGTGAGCCAACCCCAGAAGACGCTTTCGAAAAAGCAATAATAGAAAGAAAAATCTTTCAAATTTATCCCAAGTAAAATTTAAATTTTATCCAAAACCATAAACTACTAAAATACTCCTCAAATTTTAAATTTTTAACAAAAAAACTTAAAATTTTAATTAAACAAACCCAAGCATAAAAATTTTTAATAAAATAAATAAAACTAATTTTTTTTAAAAAAAAAGAACTGGCTCCCTAAAGCCCTCCGAATTTCAAGATATAGTTTTAGTTTATTCCCCTGGAAACTCCGACGACACTCTCCTTTTCAACAAAAAACAACAGCAAAAAAAATCAGAACAACATTTCCTAAGAGTAATTTTACAAATCATCAACGGAAAACCTCTTTGTCTCAACCTAAGGGGAATGACCCTCGCTCCCTTAGAAGGAAGATTAGCAGTTAAAAAAAATCATTATGTCTTACCTGACACTCCAATCGGCCTCTTGGTTCCCGTAAAAGTTCCCATCGAAATTTAAAACGGTAAAATATTTAATACTTTATTAATTTTTTTGATATTTATATGTTTTTATTTATATTTAATATATACCAATTTTTAAAATTAATAACATTTCTTCAAGTCAACTCCTATTTTGTTTTATTTTTAATATTTTTTTTTACTTTTTATATTTATTTTACACAAATTTTTAAAATTAATATCATTTCTTTAAGTCAACTCCTATTTTGTTTTGTTTTATTTTATTTTATTTTATTTATTATTGCTCAATTTCTCATTTTAAATAATATTTCTTTCAAAATTTTACTAATTTTAATCAACTTTTCTTTAAATATTAGTCGGATCCAGTAAAGTTAACTACAAAGTAGAAATCACAGAAAGAGATTAATAAGGAAATATAATCAAAAGTAAATTCGATATTTTCAGCGTTGAAAACTCCTCTGGTTCTCTTTAGCCTGGAGAAAAACAGTACCTTTACACTTGTTTTAAAGTAAATATTTTTTTTTAAAAAATTTTAATATCAGCTATAATAAAACGTAACTTATAATTTGAAAAATAATTCATAATTTTACATTATTTTTATCATTAATTAATTTTTATTTTATTTTTTTACAGCCCCTTGAGACCAAAACCTACTACCACGAATTAAAAATTAAAGTTAATGATTTTGTTAGATTAATTTAAGAGTGTAAAATTACAGTTGAAGGTAAAGGTTATGGAAAAGTTCCTCCCAAAAAAATCAAATAAAAAAAAGCACTTGTTCCAAGTCAAAGATCCCACGTCTCAACTATAGGATCAAAAGTATTTTTTTCTATAGAAGAAATAGATTTTGGAAAATTACAGCCCGGAAAAGCTGCCCACAGAATCATCTTACTCTATAATCTATCTGAAAATTAAAAATTAAAATTTGATTTCCAAGGTGCTAATATCTCTCTTTCTTCTGATAATAAATTAACTTGGTATAAAAAAATTTAAGATTAAATATTTAATTTAAATTAATTTAAAAAAAATCTAAATTTTTTAAAAATTCAAATTAAATCTTTATTTTTGTAAAAAGTGGTGACCTATTTCAAATAGAACCAGTTTAGGGTCAATTGAATCCAGGAGCTTGGTGCGAATTAAAATTAACTTTAACTGCCAAAGAAACTCCTTCAGTTTATGAAGGCGAAATTGAATGTGGAATTGAATGGGAAACTAATAGTAAAATACAATTATATATACAAATATTATTAATTAATTAAATTTTTAAATTTAATTTTATATTTTAATCTTTAACAGACCCCGAAGAAAAAACCAACCAGTTCACTTAAGTGAGTCAAAACTCAGGAAACACTTTAAGTCCTGAGAGAGAAACTCTTTTCCTAAGAATAAAAAAACATTCAAGCTTAGATGTAAATAATATGAAATTTTTATTAACTTTTAAAAAACCCAAAATAACTAATATTAATTCTTATAATCCGAATAAATCTTTTAAAAATTAAAAAATACATAAATACTTCAAAAAATACATAAAAAACTACTATAAATAGTTCAAACTATACAATAAATACTATAAATACTTCAAAAATACTATAAAAGCTATAAAAATTCTCTTAATTAAATAAACAAAACAAACATTAATCTTTTAAAAACCCCTAGGTAGAACTAGTAAACTCCTTCAAAGAGCAAAAATTCAAAGAAAACATGGACAAACACTTTTTCGAGCAAATCCTCGAAAACGTGATCCACGACGTGCTAAACGAGTCAAAAACGGACAAAATCCTTTAAAAAATAGACGAACAGCCCGCCCAGCTCTTCTCTTATTTCGACGCTGAAGAACCTGTTTCCATCGAAAAAGTCTCTCCCGGCTTAGTAAGTGAAAAATCCTCTAATATCAGAAATTTCAAAGATTATAGACAATTGTTCTTGGAAGACGAATTTGTGGATTTGGTAGACCTTATTATGGAAAATACTTATTTTAATATCATTTAAGAAACTACTAGGGGCGAATGTGATTTGCTCAAAATTTCCAAAACTTTTGTTATGCCTTCGAATAACAGATGATTCAAAAATAAAATTAAAAAAGAAAACAAAAAATTAAAGAAATTTGAAAAATATATCAGCCATTATGTATGTATAAATCACCAACTTATATAGTTTATTTTCAGATATAAAAATATATAATAAAAACCCAATGTCCTTAAATATAATATAGTATAATTTATCTTATCTTATATAACTATTATAACTATTTTATTTAATCTATATATAAATTTAAACCTTAATTTGTATATTTTAAATAAAATAATTTAAAATTATATAAAAAAAATTTGCATCTTATACTCATTAAAATCGTCAAAATATTTTTTTATAAAAATATATCTTATAATGTATATATATTCCATTTGATAAGAAAAATATCATCATTTTTAATTTTAAAAAAATTATCAATAAAAAGTAATAATTTTTTAAATAGCTTTATTGAAATTCTAATTTTGTTTTATTTAACTTTTAATTAATTGTAATGTCATTTATTTATCTAATTTTATTCGAGTCAAACTATTATTATTATATAATCTAAATTATTCGTTAAATTTCGCACATTTCTTATTTTTATAATTAACTGTATAATCACACTAATTTCATAAAAATTAATAATTTCCAAACGCTAAATAAAACACAATAAAATAGATAAATAAAACCAAATAAAATAAAAACAAATTATTAAAAACAAAATAAACTAAAAAAAATAAAATAAAAATTAACTTATAAAAAAATAAATAATGGAAAAAATATACAAAGAAAATTCTGTTTAATAAGAAACTAAAATAACAAATTTAGACTCAGAATTTTCAAATTAATAAAGCAAATCATTTATTTCAATGAATGTTTCTGACCCTTTAAGAGCCTCCAACGAGTCAAATTTTTCTAAAAAATTTTCAAAAAACAAAATCAACTCAACATGCAACAACAGCAGCAAAAATATAGTTGGAAAAATAAAAATAAAAGTCAAAAAAAGTCAAAATTAATCCAGCTCCATTCTTTCGCCCACAACAATTTCAAATAAATCATTTTAATCTCAAAAGTCTAAATAATCAGACAATTTCCTTAACCTCCCTCAAAAATAAAAAAATAATAATAATAATTAAAATGATAGTCAAAATTATTAAATAGAAACCAAATCCAGATCAAATTCTTTATATAATAACAACCAAAAGAACAAATCTTTTAAAGTAAAAACCCAAAAAAACTTTCTCTCATTAAAAACAGCACAAAATACAGCCCAAATTCCCACCTCTAAAAATAACTAATAATAATAAGAAAAAATAGAAGAAAAAAATAAAAATGAAAATGAAATTCAAGAAGAAAAAGAAAAAATGGAAAATAAAGCAGAAAAATCTCTTAAACAAATTTCCTGGGATTTCTAGTATGATTTACACGAATTTATCCCGGAAAATATCTAAGGTAATGAATAATTTTTAAATTAATCTATAAATTCTTTTTTAACAAAATATTTTTATATTTTATTTATTCTTTTTCTAGTATATTAATTATATTAATAAATTTTATTTTTCTATTTACTAATAATTTATTAAAAACAAAAATTTAAAAAAGATAACTCGAATCCCTACATGAAGGGCTGGAATTAAACTTCAATTTTCGAAATTTAAGACCAAATCAATTAAACAGAAAAATCTCTACTCACATTAAATTTTATTAAAAATAAATTTCCCTATAAACCTTAAATACACTAATTTTCTTAATACAACAAAAGCGAAGTATTTTCCTACAATTAAAATAATCAAATTTCTCAAATAGCTGCCCAAATCCAACAGCAAAATTAAAATAACTAAAACAACCTCTAAAGCAAAAATTTCGCCCCAATTCCTGAAAAACCCTTTAAACCGAAACTGGCTGCCAGAAATAAAAACCTTTAAATTCAAAATTTACAACAACAATAATAATAACAACAAGAACAAAAGTCTCGAAATTTCTCGCAATTAAACGAAAAATACAAACTTTTATTAAAAATTAACTACCCCTCAGCTTTGAAAAGAAGGTAACTTTAATAAAACTAAAAATTAAACCAAAGTTAACAGGAAATTTCTCTTTTTAACCAAAAAAATACCCTAAATAATGAAAATTAACTTTCAAATAAAAAACTCAAAAAGTAAAAAAGTGATAAAGTGCTTTCTACCCACTAAAAAATCAAATAATAACAATAATAATCCAGACTTTCCAATTCTAAATCGTTATAAGTAAAATAAAATACTTGCTTTTTATACTTTATTTTTTAAAATTATTTTTGACTTTTAATTTAATTAAACTATCTAAATTTCAATTTTTAATATAAAATTTATTTAAGCCCTCCTAATTCAGTGACGATAAGAAATAAGCTGATAAAAATGATATCGCATAAAAAACAGAGTAAATAAACTACTAAATAAAGGAAAAGTCATTATAAAATATATAAAATATCCTTTAAAATCTCCCAAATATCTAAATAAACTCATAAACTTTAAAAAACGACTAAAATCGAAAACAATCCAAAGAAGCCCAAGAAAATAGCATAAACATAAATTAAAAAAATCCTGGAAACCTAGTCAAATTTCAAAAAAAAGAAGACCCTAAAGAAAACAACTTCAGAGAATACATAAACATGAAAAAATAACAGTACCAAAAATAAAGATACAATAGTAACAATAATATCAATAATAAAAGTCATAGATCTCAGTAAAACAAGTCTTATTCAATAGATATATAATAAATTCATCAAGAAAATTCAATCTAAACTCTAAATTAAACCATAAATTCTAATTTAACTCAAAATAAAACCCTAAATTTTAAACTTAATACCAATAAAATTAGAAACTCAAATCAAAATCTTAATCAAAATTAAAATTAAAATTAAAATTATTAATAAACTAAAGTTTCTTGTCCGCCTCTAAACATAAACTAAAGTTAAAATTAAATTTAAAATTAAATTTAAAATTAAATTTAAAATTAAATTTAAAATTAAATTTAAAATTAAAATTAAATTTAAATTATAAAATCAAATAAAAACCCATAACAATCTGAAAATTTAATATCGCCTGGACAATTAATTTAAAATTAGTATTTAACTGGCATGAATAAGCTGGCCTAAGTAAACAAAAATAAATTTCACTTAATTTTTATTTTATAAAATAATTATAATATCTTTAATTTATTTAATAATTATTTCTTATTTTTATTTATAATGATTTTAATTTCCTAAAATTTTACAGAAATTTGAACTTCTTTAAGAATCTTAAAAATAAAATTCGTTACCCCCAGCTTCCTACAGAAATCAGAATAGCTCGAATTCGTAAAACTAAAATTCTCTTATAGAAAAAAGAAACAGAAGAGTTTTCTCAATCACATCAAATCAAAGTTATTTAAATAATTGTAAATGCGATGAAGAATAAGAATACAATTTTGTTTCTCAGCAAGAAAAAAGCGAAAAATAAAAAATCCAAGAATAAAATTAATATAAAATTTAATAAAAAAATAACTTACAAGAAGAACTTACAAAAGCCATCAAGTCTAACCTTTCCAAACAAGATATATAAATGGAGGCTCAAAAAATAATCAATGAAAACTAATAATAAAACCAAAATACAATCAATTCCATTAATAATTATATAAAAAATTAAGATAAAATTTAAAAAAATAATCTTAATTTAAATCAAAATTAAAATTAATTTAACAACTTAAATAAAAAAAAAGACCTTAACAAAATAAACGTTTTTGGAAAATCCAACCAGTAATCTCTGAGCTAAGACGAATTTTTAGACAGTTCTTTCTACAAAAACCAGTAATAAGAAAACCAAAGCAATTTTTAAACCCAAAATTTCAATAATAATATTTTAAATAATAATGCTAATAATAATAACGTAGCTTTCAAAAGATCTTAGCTATTCAAAAACAAAGAAAACTCTAAAAATGAAAAATTAACTAAAATCAACACTTTTTTCTAATAAAATTAACTGAACCAAACTCAAAATTTAAATCAAGCCAAATATAAGTACGAAATCCAGCAGTAAGTTAACCTTACAAAAAAGGCAGGCAAAAATAATTTTAACAATAATTTACAGTGTAAGGAAAACATGGACCCTAATTTATTTATTAATAATTAAATTAATCTAAATTTTTAATAAAAAAATTAAAATTAAAATTAAAATCAATTTACGCAAAAAAACAACAAATTGTCAGTCCATTAAGAAAATAAAAAACTCATAAAAAAACTCAACGTTTCCAAGGATTTAGCCAAAAAAATCATGGACCAGTAACATTTCCTTATACAAAAGTACTGAAAAAGCCATTAAAATTAAAATTAAATATAATTAAAAAAAATTAATTAAAATCTGTATTATACATAAATTAATTAGCTAAAATTTATAAAATATTATTATAACTTTCAATCATTTATAAAATAATAATTTATATTTTTAATAATTAAATTTAAAATATTATTAATTTAATTTAATTTATATAATTATCATATCTAATTAACCCTTTTCTAAACATTAAAAATAATACAAAAAAGTTTCATTTCTAAAACACTATACCAAAAAAAATTCTCTTCTTCTAATATAAATACTATATTAATCCATTCCCAGCCACTCTAAATAAACTAAATAAAATAATAAACATAATAAATAAACAAAAAATAATCTCAAAAACAAAAAACACCAAAAAAAAAGGCAACTACTTTATCTAAAAATAAAAAAATAAACAAATATATTAAAAAAAAAACATACATGTCCCAACAAAACCTAGCAAAAATCGCAAAAATACAACGTCAATACGACAATTTCGACAAATACATCCAAAGCCAAAAAATAGACCAGCCAATTTCCTCCAAATTCCTCACAATAGAGTGCTTCAAGCACCCCAAAAATCCGGTCCTCCAGGGCTGCACCGACAAAGACTGTCAAAATTTTTTGCAGTGTCAAATTTGCATAGACGAAAATGATTAGCACCAAATTGCCCATAGAAATTAAATTGTAGATTTAGCAGAATATCTTGATTTTGTCGCAAATTCAGTCAAAAATGCCAATTCTAATAACCAGTCCGAACCGGCCAAAAAAATCAAACTTCTTATGTAAAATGAAAGTCTAACTGTCAAGTAAAATAAAAACATACTAAAAAAGAATTATATAAGCTTTAAAATTTAGTTTATTTATAAAATTAATAAATATTTAAATAAATATAAGTAAATCCTTTATTTTATTCCTCTTTCTATTATTATTAATTATATTATTAATCAGATATTTCGAGTCGAAAATGTTACTAGAACAAGAAAATTTTATTAAACACGCAGACGATATGGCAGATGCAGTTCTTAATAAAATAGTTGAAATTAAAAAAAAAGTCGAAAATTTTTTCACTTAACAAGTTCACACTTATAAAAATAATCTTCTTTATTTTAAACAGCAATATTTACAGTTAAATCCTAGAGATAATTATATGCGTTTTTCAGATACTCACAGTATAAAAATAGAATTGCTTTCAAAAACCCCATATGAAGCTTTTTTCTTTATCAATAATCTTAGAAAAGCTTCGGGCTTATAGGTAAATTGTATAAATCTAATTATAATTATTATAATTTTACTTTTTATTACTTATTTAATTTAGTAATACATTTATTTATATATTTTTTATAATAAATTATTATAAAAATTATCATTTTTCAGGGAAAAGTTATGAGAGAATTAGAATATTTACATGATAGAATAACAGAGCAGCATTAATCACCACCTACATTTGGCAAAAATCTGTTAAAAGCTTAACTTGACAATTTAAAAAATATAATAAGCGAGTTAGATATATCAGTGGAATCAAAGCTAGTTAATCTTCCCCAAGTTAAATTAGAAAATGCGGCTCAAAATAATGGAAATTTAATTACATATAATAGAAAAACAATATCTTTAGACACAAATGAACTATTAGAAGGAAAAAATTTCGACCTTTCCGTCAAAAAAACTATATAAACTTTCCACAACAACAGGTAATAATTAAAAATTAAAAAATAACTTTTTAAAAATATAATTTATATTAAAGTATAATTCTATTAAAAGTTTTCACATTAACTTATTTTTTTTATTAATTTTAATTTTTTTTTTTAATAAATTTTTTAATAACTTTATAAATTTATAATTTTTAATTTTTTATTTTCCATTTTCTATTAATTTTTTTAATTTTAAAAGTGTAACTGCAATGGTAGCAATTTCCGATGATGTTATAGCAACAGCTTCTTTTGACAGAACAATTAAAATTTGGAGAGTTTCGGACGGACATTTATTAAAAACAATTCAAGATCAAAATTCTGTAACTTCTTTATGTGTAATGAAATTTTCAAACATAAAATCGCTAAATCCTGACAGTATAACGGACATGGACCAAGTAAATTTGAGTCACTAAATAAGAGAAAATCCAAAACATTCTCTCTCCAGTTTAGGCTATTTATTGGTTTCAGCAGGTTTTGACAGAATTGTAAAAGTTTGGGATTTCGATTTCCAAGAACAAACAAACTTCACTCAAACAACTGTAGAACAAAACTATGTAAAATATAAAATATTTTCTTTTTAATTCCATAATTACTTTTTATTGATTTTATTATTAAAAATATATTTCACATGTTAATAAATAAATTTGATGACTTAAGATTTTATAAATTTTTTTTATCAATTTCTTCTCTTTCCTTTGCAACAAATATTTTATATTAAAAATATAAAAAATGACTACAATCTATAATTTAATAATTTATTTATTCACTCATTTATTTTTTTCCTTAAAAAATTTATCAAGGGCGACAAAGAATTTTATGAAAGATGGAAAAATAGTAATTAAAGTTATATAGATTACTATAAAACCCCCTTATACGATTTAAAAGCTATGTAAATGAATAATAATGTAACTGAATAATCTATGAAAAACAGGTCTCTTGTTTTACCGCACATTTTAGAGTAGTCAAATTTTGTCCCAAATCCAACACAAATGTACAACGTACCTATACCAATCAAAACACTTAGGGGACATTCAAGGTAAAAAATCATAAAAAAAAATAATTATTACTACTTTGTTTTAATTGTTATATCATTTTTTAAAACTTTTCGTCTAGTTTTAATTTTTCAACTAAATAATTAATTAAAAAAATAAAAAATTAACTAATACAATTATAGAATAATACCTTCATTAAATTAATTTATAACCTATATATTAATAAGAAATAAACCCATATATTAAAATATAAACATCAATTTTTTTATTCAATTTTTATTCAATTTTTATATAAGTTTATTATTTTTTTTAATTTAAATTTAATAAACTGCATTTTTATTTAATTTATTTAATAAATTTATATTAATTTTTTTTAAAATTAAAATTAAAGGTGGGTTACTTGCATTTGTAGTTTAGAAGATGAACACAATATAGTAACTGGAGATGAGGGCGGAGAAGTTATAATATGGGAGATAGTTCCTGGCTCAAGACAGCTTTTCAGGCTAAATTTCGGCGAAAATGTCGTCATAAAATAAATAATTTCAATAATTCCGTACCAAAATTTTGCCGTCGCAGGCGGAGAAACTATAAAAACCTGGTCTCTAGCTTATATAGTAAATTACATATTTAATTAAAAAAATTTTTTTTTAGTAAATCCTAACATATGAAAAATAAATTCTTGTATAGGAAAATCAATAAAAATTCGTAAAAGTGCTTAAAAGAGTAGACAGTGACAAATATTTCAATATAAAAGAATAAATCTATTCGATGACAAGGCCCAAAAATTTTAAAAATATTTTAGTTGTAGGCTGTGCGGCCGGCCTAATTAAATATATAGATTTATTAAAAAATAAAATGGTAACAATCAGAACAGACCACGACGATTTCGTAGGAGAAATTATCCTTATCGAAAAAGGCAGGCACTATTCCCAAGAACAGGATTTTTTCCACAAAAATATCAATTTCTTAATTGCGGGAGCTCGAAAACTAGGTAATACAAAATTATAAAATATTTAAATAAATAAATAAAAAAATTTATTATCTAATTTAAAAAGATTAAACAATTAATTCATAATTTTTAGTTAAATTTTTTAATTTAATTTTAAATTTTTAGCTTTTAATTTTAAATTTTAAATTTTTAACTTTTAATTTAAATTTATTTTCTAATTTTAGGAGTTTATAATGGCTATGGCTAATAATTGCAGATGTCAATGCCAAATAACCCTGAAGATTTTGCCACAAATTAGTAACTTTCCAACAGAAATATGCAAATTTTAGGAGTTTCTTCTTTATAAGAAATGACGGAAATAAAAATGGTTATTGCAAGCTAATTTAGCTCAGAATTTTATAATTATTCTTCTAGTAAAATTTCTGTTCTTAGTTTGGTATCTTAGCTTTATAATTTTCCTTAAAACAGTAATTTTTGAAAATTATACCCTTTTAAGTCTAAAAATAATCTATTTTCTTAAATTTTAAATTTAAACTTATTATTTATGTAAATAATTTAATAATTATTACTATAGTTTCATTTTAATCTTTTATAACTATAATATTTCTAATTATATTATATTTTCATTTATTTTTGTATGATTTATATTTTTTATATGTGAATTTAAATTATAGCATATTAAAATATTTAATAAGTTAAAAAAGCTTTTTTTATTGTTTCAAAATAAATAACCAGTGATATTTATTTGTTAGATTACTTTAACAACAACTAATTTATTTTCTAAAATTGCATTGTTTCCTAATATTAAATAAAAAAAATACAATACCCCCAAAAATATAAAATACAATTACAAAATATAAAACTATACATAAAATCCCTTAAAAAAACAATTTAACATTATCTATAATAAATAATATATATTCATTCTCATTCTAATAAGTCAAATACATATAAATCCCACCAATTTAATGAATGATTACAATAATTAACCAGGAAAATCTCCGAAAAAAGATTATTCTTCGGTCAAAGAAAAAGAGAAAAAATAATATATATACACAATAAATTCCCCTCTTAATGACAAATAACAACAAGAAGCTTTATTATATATCTTTAACTGTAATTTTAAAAGCGACTAATAGGAGATATAAACTAATTTTCATAAAAAAATGAATAAAGTCAAATAATTGATATAATATAATTTAAATGATTAGAAATCCTTGTAAATAATATAATAAACTTAATAAAAATTAGAAAATGCAATTAAAATTTTGCTAAATGACTAAGAATTCCAAGATTATATGCATATTTTAAAAATTAGATCCTATTTAAATTAGTAAATTCAACAATTTCAGCCTAAAAAACTAAATAACGAGTAGGTGATTCAATAATATTTAGATCAGGTAAACAGTAGTACAAATAATAATTCAAGTAATTATAACAATGTAAATATAAACAATAGTAGCGTAAGCGGTAATTTTCCCTAAAATTAATTAGTAAAAACGAATTCAAAGATAAGTCCAAGCAAAGTGAAGAATAGATCATTTATTAAGGAAAAATCCTTAATTTCTAATTTCAATAACAATAACAATTAAGCACAGTACCAATCAAACCCACAAATCCCAAACCCAAGCAACTACGAAGAACAAAGCCAAACCCACCAAAACCAAAACTAAAACCAAAATTTAATCCAAAACTTCAACTAAAATCTCAGCTACAACTCGAACCAAACCAGCAACCAAATTTCCCGACAAAACTCCCGTCAAAAATCTTTCCAAAGGCCTTCAAAAAAGGGCCTAAGCCAAATCACTCTTACCCTTAACAACCAATTCTCTCTAAACAGTAACTACTACCAGCAAACTTCCCAAACTTCCAGCAACATAAACATAAATAATTTTAATAATATAAATAATTTTAATAATATAAATAATTTTAATATTATAAATAACTTAAATAATATAAATAACTTAAATAATAATTCGCTTCTAAATTTGAACAACCTAATTCAAACCCACAAAAACACAATTATTAAGTGTCCAAAACAGTTCCCCTTCCTCGTCTTCGAAACCTACAAAGACCAGCAAAAAAAACCGACAATTTTGCACTTTAATTTCGTCCAAAATCTGGTCACTGAAGAATAAGAGGGTAAATTTGTCAAAAAATTCGAATTTAAACAAATTTATGGCCAAGTTTTTTAAATAAAAGAGGACCAATTTACCGTAAAATTACTGGAAAAATCTGTTGTCAATTCCTACTCTTTTAGAACCAAGTACCTTATTTAAACCAAATTTATTATAGGACTTTTCAGATTAGCCACACAAATTTGTGAAGACGAAAAGTAAAAACTTAGCTTTATGTACTTTGAAATTGCAGACTTCGAAAATAAACTCAGAAGAGTATAATAAATTAAAGCCAAAGAATTTTTCTTCTAAGACGACCATATCGTCCCCATAAATCATATTTATATTCAGAGAATTTTCGAGAAAAAATTCATGTGCAAAAAATAAATTTCTTACCTTTTTCTCGGTTGCACACATATAATACAAGCTAAGGATTAACTTTGTAAACATATTCTTTTCATTTTACCCCTAAAACTAGAATTTTTCAATTTCACTTAATTCAAAAATAAAATGGAAATCAGAATACAAAATGAAAAAAAAAGATTTTTCTTTGAATCTGTAGTAAAAGCCTAGGAATTTGCAGTTTTAATAAATTTTTCACTCAGTAGAAAAAATAATCAAACTTTCAAAATTATACAAATCCCTAAATCTATTTTTTCTGCAAAGGCCTAATAAAAATAAAAAATAAGAATTGAAAATATAAAACAAAAACTTTAAAATATAGAAAAAAATTTAGAATCTCTAGAATAACAGCAAAAAATTTTGGAAAAAAAACAGTAAGAAGAGGAAAATTTATAAAAAAATGCAAATCCTTTTCACCACTGTAACAAACATCAATACCACGGATATCAATAATAACAATAATAATAATATGAAGAAAATTAAAATTAAAGTATAAACCAAGGACATTAAGTAAATAATAGTTCCATTTAATCTTTTAAGTAATTCAAAGCATTAAATTAGGATACTGTATTAATGAGCTAAAATAACAATTAAAGCAATAATAATTCTAAAAATATAAAAAATTTTAATATAATAAATAATAACTGTAGCTTCCAAAACAGCCAAAGTATGAGCATAAAAAACAATACTATGAATAATAATTTTAACACTTAATAAAATTCTGATAAATTCTCCAAAAGCAAGTAAGGATTTTCCCTTCTCGCTTCCAACCAAAACCCAAAAAATCAAATCTTTAATTTTCTCAGTAAAAAAAATAAATTAAATAATAATATTAATAATTAAAATAATAATAATACAAATATTAGTCAATAAAATAATAAATCTATCAATACTGTATAAGAATATAACAATTCGAATATCTCAAATAACAATCAAAGTTTTTAACAATAATTTAGAGAAATTTATAACAATTTAAATTCAAATGTGAACCTAAAAGAAGACTCTTTTCTTAGTAACGCAAATAATAATACAATGTAACATTTTATGCCCAAATTTACTAACTATTCCCCTGAAAGCATAAATAATGACAATAATAACCAAAATTTTAAAGATAAAAATAACTTAAATACTAATAATTTTGATGCTGGAGGTCTTCCTGACGAATTGAACACTACAAATTTATTATAAACAAATTAAAATTAATCTTCCACTCAAAATAATTAATAAAGTAATATTAATTAAAATAGTAACTCAAAATATTAACTTTTTTTCTAAAATTAAAATTAAATATTAACCTAGACGATTAATAGCCCAAATAATAATAATAATTAAAAAATAAATATAAATAATCTAAAAACAACTCCCGAAAAAAGTATTTATAAAAAAAAAGTAAATAATTCATGAAATATAAAAATAAATATAAAACGATAAAAATTGGGATAAATTATAATTTTCTACCTCAATTTTTTATTTTAATTATAAAATTTTAAATATTTATTATTTTGCTACTTATTTCCTTATTTCTTTATTTCCTAAGTTATTACTTATAACTACTTTAATTATATTATGTAAAATATCTTATTTTATATATTAATCTTTAAAATAAATTTTATAATCAATTTGTATTATTAAATATAATAAATAATGACAGTATCAAAATATTAAATAGTATATATTAATATTATAATATTATAAAGCAAAAATTTAAAAATATTTGTTTTTATTTTTTCTAAAATTTAATTTGTTTAAAATTATCGTGTAATTATTTTAAAATAAATTTATGTGTATTGATTTAATTTTGAAGAATAAGAGATATTTTTTTTATTATTATTATATTACAAATGCCTTAATTAAATATGATTTAGTTATCCATTTGATTTGATTATTTTTTCTCTTTAAATTTAATATTAATTTGATTATTTAAGTATTAATCCAATAAATCAATTATTTTTAATTAAACAAGCGAATAATCAATAGCAATAAAAGCTAATATATTTGATATAAATAAAATACTTTTTAACAAAAAAGGAATATATTATATAATATAATAATTATAAGCACAAAAAAAAACATATTCTAGCGGAAATAACTACTTTAAATACAAAAAGCCAAAAAATAAAATGAGTCAATAATAATCCGGACCTGGACAAGAATACGCTTACGATATTCATTAAACACATTACCCTTACATTAACGTTAAATAAAATTTATTTAATTAACCATTAGCAGATATCAGAAGATCTATTTCTTCTGTCAATCCTTTTGCCACTCAATAAGTTCCTTCTTAAGACAGATTAGCATTAGGATTTAGATATGGAAATTAATTCTATTCCCCCAATGTCTACCCCAACGGAATCATGTTCTCTAGAATCTTCCCCTAACACTACGACCCCTTGGGAAAATCCAGAAGACCCGATCCTACCTATTAAGATAAAATGTACGCCCCCGCTGAACACGGTATTTTAGCCATCACTGCCGACAAATTACCAAGAGCTTGCGTCAGATCCATCGATAAATTCAGAAGATGTACCTGGATTAACGGCTCCGAAAAATGCCAAGAAGAATCTCAAGACATAATTAACGTCTGTCCCAACTGGGCCTTAGAAGAAATGAAAGAAAAAACCAGATTAATTTCTAAAATCTCCGCCATCCAAAACAACTAATACAGAAGAGCCATGGAAAAATCCGCCTATAACGCCGGTAGAGGAAATTCTGACGTTTCCGATAAAAACTGGGTCCACGGAACCAGACACCATTTAAGACCCGACACTATGTA
>LDAU01000078.1:423528-466977 GCA_001447515.1 Pseudocohnilembus persalinus | reverse complement strand
GATAAAAAAATAAAAATTCTATTCTTGAATTTGATAAAAAATCATTTGATAAAGTAAAAAAATAAGTTATACTATATTTTAATTATAATTTATTTTTTTTCTCTTAAAATTTGATAAAAATTACTAATAAATATAAAATACAAAAATTTACAAAAAAATAAGTATAATATTAATAATTTGATATCATTTTATTTGTCATTTGGCTTGTCAAATAAAAAAAATTATAGAAGCTAAAAAAAAAAAAAACATTAAAATAATTTTTTACCCAATTATTTAGGATATAAAATTACCAAAAATAGTGAATAAACTGAAAAATTCATTAAAATTTGAACATAAGAATTTTTTAGAAATAAGTCAGAAATTCTAATCTTAAAAAGAAATTTTAAAAAATGATAGCTATAAACACCATTTAATGAATTCAAATAAATAGCCTTCATCTCACAAAAATTCTGAATAATTAGAATCGCATAAATTATTATAAAGCTAGTTATATAGTAGTAAAAATGAAAATAATTTAAGAAAAATATTAAGCATTTTAAAATTCCTAGAAATAAATTAGAAAACGATAATTAATAAAATGGATAATGAAGGTCAATAACAAAATTATGATAATATAAATAATATAAATAGTGGTTTATCAACCTAAGATAATAGATCAGTCTAAAATATTTAGAGTCATTTTATTAATAATAATCAATAGTAATTAATTTAAAACGAAAAACAGTTTTTTATTCAATTTGATCAAGTAATAAGTTAAAAATTTATATTTATAAATATTATTTATTTTAATTTTGTAAGTTTATAATTTAATTTTAATAGATGAAAATTTTTCAGTATTATTTTCCCAATGATAATTATAATAATGTTATACTAAGAATAAAAAAAAAATAGAAAGTCGAATAAAAGTAACTAAACTAAAAAAATAATAGAGTTTTTAGTATTTACAATAGAATATTTAATAGTAGCATAAGTATATCAAAATGATGAATAAAGTATTACTTGTTTTAGTTTAAAATAACACTAACAAATCTTTATATAATAATTTAATTAAATTTATTTAATTATTTTGATTTAAAAGTATGATAGATAGAGCATATTACTTGATATTTAAATATATTGTATAATTGACAAATTTATATTTAAATTTATTTTTAATTATTATTTTTTAAGATACTTATTAATTTAATAAATTTAAATAATAATATGTAAATATCATAGCGCTGATATTCAATGACAAAAAAACACATATATATTTAACAAAATGAATTTACTTTTACTTTATTTTTTAGAGATAAACTTTTAATTTTAGTATAAATTTTAATAAAAGATTAGTTAGCCAAGTTAAATCAGACTAAACTTTATATTTATAGATTCTTATAATATTTATTTATATATATATCGAACAGTTATTATATATAAATTTATTTAATTTATCAGTAGTTATTAAAAATCGATGACTTATTTTTATATTTTTATTATTTATTAGGAGATTTTTTTATTTTAATTTCTAAAAATTTCAAAGCTTTTTAATCATCTTAATCATAATTAGTTAGCGCTGCTGCCAATCTATAAGCTGCTTCAGCTTCTGATTTAGATAAAGAAATTTGTTAATTACTTCTATATAATAACTTTCCTTTTAATTCACTTCTATAAAGATGGTTAAAATGATCTTTTTTTTTCTCACCTTTTTAAAAATAAAACAATAAATAAAAATTTTTACAAAAAAAAGAAAAAAAATATGATTTAAATGTAAAAGACTTTAATAAAATTAATTACTTTTAGTTTCAGAAGATAACTTAGATTAATCTAACCTTGGCAAACTTGATTTATTTTTTTTTGTTTTGTTTAAAAAATTTTAGTTGCCTATAAATTATGTATCATTTTCTAATTTCAATTTACTTTCTTCTATTATAGGTTTGTGATTTATACCAAATTATTTAACTGTATCTTATTATGCATGGAACTAAGCTAAGCTTGCAATGTTAGAAGATTATTTATCTTTAATTTATTTTTATAGTTATTCTTCAGCTTTAACTTAATTTAAAAAAAAACACATTAAATTAATTTTATTATATAAATTAAAATCTATATATAAATATATTATAATTTTTACCTTTTAAAATTAAATCTTATAATTCAGATTAAAATTATTCGTAATACTTTTTAAAATTAATATGTAATTTCCAATCAGGATTAGAACTGAAATTTTCAATTTATTTCTAGTCAATTTTTGACTTATAATAATTTGGATTGAATTCTTCTTCTGGACTTTTTTAATAAGTAAATAAAGAAAATATATCTTATTATTCGTTTGGTTATTATTATTATATTTAACTTAGCGACTAATTATTTTACAAAGCATTTTTTATGTCTAAATTACTTCCATCAGCTCCTGTCAAATTAGTCAAAGATGCATCAAACCTTAAACCTAAAGATTATCTCTAATATTATTCATATCTTTATTTGTATAATTTTTCTTCAGCAAATTTTTTATCAATTCTTTTATCTAAACTTAAATTATATATTTCATCTGTCCCTGATCTTTTAAAAGCAATTGGTTTCGGATCCTTTTTACTATAATTTTATACTAGCCCGTCAATTAATTCCCCTGTCTAACTGTTCCATATTTTTACCTATGAAAAATTAAAAATTTAATATCTAATTTTAATAAAAACAATTTTTATATAAAAGTTTATTTAAATTTATTAATTTATATTTTAGAGTTTATTTTTATAAATTAATTTACCTTTTTGTCAAAACTTGTAGTAGTCAATAAATTTTCACTCGGAATATATGATATTGATTTAATAGAGTCATTATGTGCTCTTTTTATAAATTAAGGTTCCATGTCCAAATTTTCCGGAATTTTCGGTAAAGTAGAGTAAGATTTAGCATGCATTCCGTATTAAGCATCTTAAACTTCTTTTAATTTTTCTATTATAATAGAAATGTCAAAACATTTTATAAACCCTTTTTCATCCGAAATAAAAAGCTACTTATTTTATTCACAATATATACAATCTGTAATTTATAAATTTTAGCCACCTTGCAAAGGGTCAGTATTTTCTATTTTAAAAACTTTTGTATACTTATACAGTAAAGGCGGCATCGAAATAAAATTTATATTTCCCAAAGAAGTAGTTGTTATCACAAATAAAGATATATCTTTTAAAAGCGTCACTTTTGTTATTTCCTTTTTTATATTTTATAAATTTAATTATTTATCCTTTAAATTATTTTTATTTATATTATAATAATAACCTCATATTTAATAGGCTCACAAAAAGTTCCATTCAATTTCCCTGTATCACTTTCATAAAATCCTAAAAAAAAGTAATTATTTAAACAAAATTTTATCATCATAATAAATATTTTTATATATAAAGTATATTTACCGGTATTTCCATTATTTAATCCAACAATTATCATTTTTCCTTAACTTTAAAAATTTAATGAAGATATAATTACTTCTTTGAGCTCCAAAGTTCTAATAATTTCATTTTCTCCGAATTCATTATCTTTTGTCATATGAATTATATTATCAGATCCTGCCGATATAAAAAATTCTTCAGGTTCTTCTTCTCCCTTTAAAAATTTTATAAAATTTAATATTAACTTAAAAAAATAATTATTAATATAAAATCTAATATATTTATATATTTGCGTATAATATCCAAAATTTAATTATTTATTCAAAATTTTTCCTAATTTTGCACGTTTTTTAGTAAAAATAAAAGGTTTTATTATTTTTAAATTTAAATAAGAATTACATAATTCTAAATATTTTTTTTTTTTTATATATTATATAAATTTTATAATTATTTTTTTACCTTTCTCTGCATGCCATGCAAAGCATTAATAATTGAACCATGATGTCTAGGTAAAGACTTAATTTTAGCTCCATTAAAAACATTAAATAACGTAACGTAGCCCAAAGAATCCCCTATTATCATTCTTTTTTAATGTCTATCTAATTCAAAAACTGTAATTTCTCCTTTTGTCATATCTGAAAATATTTTTTTTATATCTCCTGTTAAGGCGCTCCATATTTTTATCTTGGAAAAATTAATACAAAATAAATATTAAAAAATTTAAAATTTCATTTAATTATTTTTATACTTTGTTTCCTGCTGGAGTGTAAAAAGCTAATTATGAGGGAATAAATTTACAACATATGGCCACATAATCATCTACAAATTTTGGATTATAATTTTTATCATATTCAAACATTTACAAGGTTCTTCCTACAAAAGCCAATTTTAAAGGTTTTGGTATGTATGTAAAATATTAAGGTAAAAATTAATGTTTTTCATCAGAAGTTTCTACCATAAAAGTTTAAATTTGGTTAAATTTTTTTATGTCAGTTAGTTTCACAACTCCCTCCGAGTCCAAAGTAATAACCTATTTTAAGTTATAAATATAATTTAAATAAATAATGAACTATTTTTTTATTTTTATTTACCTATGATGTGCCATCTATTACTTTTATACATTATATAGGAGAATTATGAATACTTAGCTTATAAATTAAGTTATCTATATACGGATTCCAAACACAAACCTAAAAATAAAAAATAATACTTAAATAATTTTTTTCTAATTTTCAATTTACATTACTCAAAAAAAAAAATCAATTCTACAATTAAAAATATTTTACATCATGATCAAATCCCCCAGAAAAAAGTAAAATTAAACTCTCATTAAACGCTAAAGAAACAATTCCTCTTGTATGTTCTTAATAAGTTCTTTTTTTAGTATAATTAATAGTTTCCCACAAAATAATTTTAGAATCCAAACTTGCACTCGCTAAAAATTACAATTTTGGCATGGCTATCATATCCATTATAACACCTGTATGTCCTCCCGTTCGATCTACTTTAAATTCATCTTCAGTGTCAGTTTTAAAATTCCAAATACAAATTACCCCGTCTTTTTATCTTAATAAAAAAAAAAAAATGTTTAATATAATAAATTAGATTTAAATTTATTTATAAAAATAATTATATTTTTATATAATTAAAAATTTATCTTCTTTTTTTTTTTTATTATTACCCACAATATAATCTCTCATTCTAAGAATCCCAAGTTAAAGTATAAATCTCATTATTAAAATGGTGTTCAATAACTTCTTCGTTATTTTCTGGCTAAGCAGCTAATACCCATCTAAATAAATAAGTTATAATATTAAATTTTCTAAAATTTACAAATAAAAAATAAAATTTAAAAATCAAAGAAAATTTTTTATATATAAATTTTTTTTTTTAATTTTTAGCAAAGTTTTAATTTACCCATTACTTGATTATTTCCAGCCTCTAACGAAACAATCAGTAGTTGCAGTCAATAAAACCTAGTATTTTTTATCTGGAATGTATAATATATCTAAAATTGTAGTTTTATAATCAATATAGTTTATATCAGGGGTAATTGCCACATCATCTTATTCTTGATTATTTTTTTGACTGTGAGTAACTTTTGAAATTTCTACTGGAATTGGCTTTGGTTTAACTACCAAATTCTTTTAATTTATTACTCCTGTTTCTGGATTTACAAAAATTATTTCACAGGAACCTTCTTCAAACATTGCCAATCTTATTTAATTAATAAAAATATTTTATGATAACTTAAAAATTTAAATTTATCATAATTTTTTATAATTAAAAAAGTAATTTAAATTTTACAAAAAAATAAATAAATAAACTGACAAATTTAAAAATTACCGGTCAATAT
Organism: Pseudocohnilembus persalinus; assembly: GCA_001447515.1. Classification (NCBI taxonomy): domain Eukaryota; phylum Ciliophora; class Oligohymenophorea; order Philasterida; family Pseudocohnilembidae; genus Pseudocohnilembus; species Pseudocohnilembus persalinus. The sequence continues at coordinate 461,250 of LDAU01000078.1, read as the reverse complement.
TAGGCAAATAAATAACTTTTTATATAAGATTTTCGAATTTATAAACTGCTTTATTTTATTCCTTATGTTATTCTTTATTTTATTACTCTTTTTTCTGTAAAACAGGTCTAATAGCTGATTTAGAATATTATTTTATTTCATCAGATTTACTTTTAATATTATTTAAAACTGTTGCTTTTTCTATAATATAATTTGTAAATTCGTTCCATTCCAATAAACTATTGTTATTTAAATCAATTTCTTCAAATAAGTTTTTAAGACATCTAACAAGTTTTTCTTCTCTATTAGATATATCAACTTACCAGCTAAAAAATTATAAAAATAAAATTATTGTTCAGAATTAATTTATAAAAAATTTCATTATAATACCAATACATCTTCTATTAAAATTTATATAATTATTTGAGAAAAAATTCGATATAGAGTAAAAAAGTTACATATATAATTATTATATAAATATAATGATAAAAAATCTTATTACAAGTTTCAAAAAATTTTTTATACTGTATATATTATATTAAATGTATATGTTACCTTAATAAATGTTCTTTCACTACTTAAATAAACTACTATAAATTCATTTAATCATTTTTAACTAAAAATTCGTTTTTTAATACATTTATAGTAAATGGATCAAAATTCAATGTTAAATCTGCTAATAAATTTTCATCATTTTATCTAATATTCTTATAAGTAGTTCTTGGCGAATAAATTGGAACAGTATGGTCTAATTTGCTTAATTTTTTTGGCTGTTTTTTTGAATTATTATAATTATTATTCATTTTTATTAGAGTCTAAATATTTATTTATCTTTAAAATTTATTATAAATATTTATATTTTTAATTTTTTTTTCTTTTTTTTTTCTCCCCTTACTTTAGAATAAATTGGTTAATAGGTTATTTTTTATGAATTATCAAAATTATATAAAATATAGTATTATTTATAATATAATAAATAAATATAAATAAATAAATGGTTATATAAAGTTATTTTTATTTATGGAATTATTATTTAATATTTAATCTATAAAAGTACAGAATTTGGAAAAGTAATTTACATTTATAATATGAAAAAAATAATTTAAAATTTTTCAAAATTTAAGTTAGCTGACTTTTAAAATTGATCTTTTAGGTTCTATTTTTAAAATTTTATTGATTTCTTTTTTATTTTTGGACTCTTTTGATTTAGACTAGTTTCTTTAAGCTCTATTTGGATGTTAATATGTAAATACCTCTGGACTTTAAGAATATATGAACAATTATTTAAATGGGTATTTTTTCGTGTTTTTTAATTAATAATCTTCCACTTCTCTAGGTTTTTTTTTAGTATCACTCTAAAATTATTTTGCACTATTATTTAAAAAAATTTTATTATTCGGAAAATTACATTCATTTATTATTTCTTCATCCATTTTTTTAAAACCTTATTTTTATTACTATTATGAATAAAATTAAACGGTTATATCATTAATATTTTTATTTTTCTTTTAGGTAAAATCTTATAATAAATTAACTTTAGAAATATTATTATTTTAATTAATTTATTAAGAATAAAAAATTATTTATTATTATTCTTATTCTTCATCCATTTTTCCTTTTTTAATGTTATTTATTTTTGTATTAATATTCTTCTAATTTTTTTCATTTAAAATTTAAATTTTTTTGTTATTAAATAAATCAAATTTGAAATTCGGAGTTTTATTTGAAAATTCTTATTTGAAAATTTTATTATCTTTATTAACATTTTTCAATAATGTTAATTTGTCCAATTATTTATTTTTAATACTTTATTAATTAGCTTGTACTTATTCATTTTATTTATTTCTATCATTATCATTATTTTATTTATTATATATTATTTTTTTATCATTTAGCTCTTTTTATTTATCATTAAATACATTAATATTATAAATATTTTTTTATTTTTCAATTTAAGTCAAATCCTAAAAATTACTTTATATTTTTTAAATTTAAATTTCTTCTAGCATTTTTTATGATTTTTAATTTTATTAATCTTCCCTTTCTTGTGATTTTTATAAATTATAAATTAACTTATCTTACTCAAAAATTACATTTGCCTTTTCAATTGTACTTTTTATATATTTTCTTCTTTTTTCCAAATGTAATTAAGAATACCTTTATTTTTTTTCGGTAAATCTTGTTTTTACTTTTTTCTTAGGTTTTTTTGTTTTTTTGTTTGTTATAGGGTCGTTTTTTTTATTTTTCGCTTACACTAATATATTCGATTTTTAAACATTTGTTTTTATTTTTTTATTAACTTCTACCATTTTAAAATATTTTTTATTTAATAAATTCTTAAAGTTATTTTTATTTTTTTTTGCTAAATTAATTAAAAATTTAAATTAAATATAGTGTTAAAATATTTTCTGAAGAATTACAATCTTATACCGAACTAATAAATTATTTAATTAAAATATAAATATGTTGGCTCCATAATAAATATAATTTATTAATTTCTACAATAATGTTCATATTAATTATAAATATAATCTTCAATTTTATATTTTTTATATAATAAAATCATTTATTTTTTAAGATTTTTCATAGAATAATTTTATTTGCAAGTAATATAAATTTATATTATATAACTTGATTAAAATATATGGGTAACGAGGAAAAATATAAATTTTTTTGTATGTAATTAGTTATAAATAAGAAAAAAAAAATATATTTGCTTCATTAAAATGATTTTAATTTAGTGCATTAATTTAAATAAATTACAAATAATCAAAATATAAAATGAATTTTTTAATGTTTAAGACATAATGTAATGAAATAAATAAAAATGAAAATTGGTATATTAGTAGCAATTAAGTCAATAAATTAAAATATTAAAATATAAAGACTTAAAAACATATTTCAATTTATCAACACTTTATTAACTTCTAAGTTCTATATAGGATCTTTAAAAGTATAATAAAATTTAATACAATCATTCTCATTTATTCTTAATTTTGTTATATATTAAATATTAATTAAAATACTTAAAATTGATTGGATAATGTGGACATTTATTTCTTCTTTATATATCAATATTTAAAGACTAGAGGGTGAAAAAAATGCTCAAACTGTTCAGAATATTGAATAACTCCAGTAATTATTATCGAGAAAAGTTAATTATAATAAATTGTTATTTCCCAAATTAAATTTAAAAAATATTTAGAAATTAAAAACGGTATTTTTCCAGTCTTAACTAATAATTTTGTTTAAAAAAATATCTTAGTGTATGCAATTTAATTCTATATTTACATAATAGTGAAATTAAAAGTTATTTATAAAGAAATAAATTATAATTTAAAATACCTAATTACCACAAAATAACATCCTTTGAAATAGATATACAAGAAATCAACAATTATTTAATTATAAAAACTAAAAAAATGTGGCAAAAATAAAAATTGTGTCATAATTTTATTTCATAATATTAAATTATTAATTAAGAAAATTTATTTACCAAAAAATATCATATATTGTAACAGAAAAACCTAAATTATAATTTAAATTTTTAAATTATAAGATTCATCAATTAATTTTTAATTTGTATTCGTATGAACTTAAAATCAAATATACAATATATTTATAAAATTAAAAGTAATTTTGAATAGATAAAAAATTATATTTAATTAATAAAAATATTTCTAGAATGTAAAAAAAATTCAATAAATTAATTTAAATTTTTACAAAATTAAAGTAAATTTTATCATTTAAAAGTTTCAAAAACTTAAAATAAAAATTAATAAATAAAAATAAAAATCTTAGAATTATAATTAACAATTCTTAACTATAATATAAATTATAAAATAATTTAAAATGATGAAAGGGGATTTTTTTAATTTAACTGTACATTTTATTCCATTTTATATAAAATATAATTATATTAAACTAAATTATAAATAAATCGAAACAAATTTAATCTTAATAAATAAATAAATCAAATAATACTACCAATAAAATATAAAATCACCATTATAAATTCAGAATTTATATAATAAAAAAATCAATCAATAAACTAAATATCAACCTCTTAATCCCTTAAATATTTAAAATAATAATAAATTCCTAGTATCCATTCTTCAAAATTGTTATTATATTGATTAAAAGCTAGTCTTTAATAGGAGATTTTATCATCATCGTATATTTCCATAAATTACTTCTCAATATTAAAAACAACATTAATAATCGTTTACCTATCTTTAAAAAACTCACTAAACTTATTTTTATCCTCTACCTTGAACTCCCCTCCTCCAGCATAAGAATTATTATTATAATTAAATACTATGAAATAATGATCTGTTGCTAAGTGTTTTGAATTTTTTTAGTCTCCACTCGTTAACGAAAAGCCCAAACCAATATTTCCTACGTTGTATTTTGTATCCATTGTGAACCTTAAATGGTACTCTTTTTATTACTACAAGTTCTCAGAATAAATACATGTCCATTAAAAACTGTTAAATTTAATCGTTTGCTAGTCATTATTGACTTCGAAATTACCATTATTATAATTAGAATAATAATCCGATTTGTAGAGTTTTAGATATTTGATTAGTTTTTATTATTATTAATAAAATTATTATTATTATTGCTATTATTATTGTGTTGGCTGGAGAGTGTTTGTTTTTGGGTGGTATTTTTTGAAGGGGTCCAGTGATTCGTTTATTTTAGTAAATTCTTTTTCTAGTTCTTATTTTAATTTTTCCACTTTTTAATACTGCTTTTCTAAGGAGTCAAAAACTTAGCAATTATTATAAGTATTATTATTTAATACTTGTTTGTACTAGAATAACTAATCAATGTCAATTTTTTTCTTTTCAAATTCTTAAAATTTTTCTCTGAAATTCTTTATTTCAAATTTTTAAATTATTTCTTGTATATTTTTTAATTCTTAATCAATGTTGGAATTTTAAAATTAATTTTAATAATAATTTTCGAACTAAATTATAGTGTTATTTTTTTAATTTTATATTTCTTATAAAATATCCAATTATAATTCATCATAAAAATCATCTATTTATTTTTAAAAAAAATTTAGAACATTTTCATATTAAAATCCAAATTCTTGGGTAAAATTTTAATGATTTTTATAGATTTTTGAATGTTTTTCATCTTATATTGGAGGCCAACCAAATATATTTTCATCTTTTACTTAATCATTTAGCAATTAATAATGTTTTTTATTCTTTTTGAGACAATTTTTCTAATTTAAAATAATTTTAAGAAACACAGATGGGACATATTAATAAATTTTCTTTATTATCCGAACTCATATTCAAAAACATAAATTTTTGATTTTTACGCCCTTCTTTTTTGCATTACATTAAACTTTATTCTGCCATAATTTTTTTTTTAATTATTATTTTTAATTATTATTTTTTTTATTTTTTTTTTCTAATACAATAAAATATATTTTTTATTTCATTATTTAATGTGATTTTATAATTAAAACATAATATATTAATAATAAGAAAAGATTAAAAAAAAATATACTTATATATATTTAAATTAATTACTATTTTTTTTATTTTTGATAAGTATAAAAAATTTATAATTTATAAATTATAAAAAGTATTTAGATAAACTTTGAAATTAATACAAATTTTCTGATTCATAGTTATTAACTTAAAAAAGAGCTTAAAAAAAGGAATTTCTAAGTTTTTAATTTATTTTAATATAATTAAATCTGATCTGAAATATTAGAATTAAAATTAAATTGGATATATTTTAGCTTAGGAATTTGATATGTTATCACAGATTTTTTTAAAATAAAGCTTAAAAAAAACGAGAAGTTTTAATAATAGCTTGATGGCTGATTAAAGTTTAAAATTTTGGGGTTAAATGAAGAAAAAATAAAATTTATAAAAATTATTTTCCAAAGACTATATTAAATAATGTATATAATTCAAAATAAAAAACCCTAATAAAAATAAAACAAAATTAAAAAAAAAATACTTTTAAATCAGGATTATTTTATAAAATCATCTTTTAAAAGTTATAAAAATATTTAAGCGAATAATTAATAAATATTTAACATAATTCACTATTTTATAAAAGTATATATAGCTTCATATTTATTTATTTATTTATTTATTTATTTATTTAAAAGTAATAAAAGTTCTTTTTCTTATACCATAAATGTAATAAAAATAAATTTTTCTATTAAAATACAAAAAATTCTGAACAAAATTTATATAATTGAATAATCAAAAAACCAAAAAATAAAATTAAATAATTATCAATTAAAACCTTCAAATATCAAAAAAAATATTAACAACTCTCAATTACTCAGTAATCAAACTTTTTCTAAACTAGCTATTAAGATTTCTAAATTAATCTTTTATAACTCCATTAAATCTAAAATTTAGACTAATTTCTTCCAAAAAAAGTTAATTTTTAGGCTTGCTAAGTTCCTCGACGACCTGTTCACATCCTTCAATTTCCAAATAGTTTTATGCAAAATCAAGAGATAAATGTTTCAATTTCCTGAGATTTTCCGAATTAACTATATTTTAAACAATTTTCACAGCAAAAATTTTGTTATCAATTTTCTCGTTCAATTTACTACCTTAACATATAAATATAAGTTCCTCTAAATTTTAAAATTTAGTAGCCTAAGCTATTTTTAAAGAAGCGAATAATTGACTTTGAGGGGATATATTTTTTCCTTATAGCAAAACTTAAATTTGTTTTAATTTTGTCAAGGATTGAGAATTCGTTAAGTTAATCCAAATTTTTTGGAAAATTTCGTCATTTATTTCTTCGTTATAAGCCAGTATTTATAGACTAGAAAGTGAAAAAAAATATTAAGGGTTTGTTATAATATCGAAAAAGTTCAGGATTTATTCTTTAGAGGAGTTATTTTAAAATATTAAACTTAGTTCTTCTAAATGCTGATCGAAAAATATGTTGTTTAGAGACTCAGGTATTTACGATACCTATTATTATAAATTAAATTATTAGTATAATTTTTTATATGTAAAATGAATTTTAACTGAATATTTTTTTTAATTTATATTGCCTTATAAAAAAAATAAAAAAGTTTTAAAATTAGATAAATATTAATTTTAAATAAAAAATAATTCAATTGAGTATTTATTGGTTAAATTATAATTTCTATGTTTTTAAAATTTATCTAAATATTTTAGTAATATATATATATAATATAATACTTTCGTTTAAATTATGGAATTTATTATATCCAAAATCTCCTATCCGTTAGTATTTTAATTTTAAGAAAATTCAAGTGCCAGCTTTTTAAGTTATTTTTAGCACAAAATTTCTGAAATTATTTTTAGTCCAGATGAGGAAATGCTATTTCCAAATATAAAAAGTTGAATAGAATTTAAATTCTTTCCTTTTTTCGCCAAAATTTTTGACAATTGAATTAGTGAATTTTCAGATATGTTTTAAATTCCATTAAAATTAAGGTAAATTGTTCTTAAATTTTAGAGAAGTATTGAGTTTTCTAGGCCAATTGAGAAGTTATTTAATCCTTAATTTGTAATTTCTTTATTACTTTGTAAGTGTATTCCTAAATTTTAAAGATTTGGACAACAAACTCCTAAAAGGGCTATTTATTCAAAAATTTAAGCAAATTGTTAGTCATCCAAATTGCAAAAATTTAAGTTTATAAAAAAACTTTCTAAGTTAAAAAGGTAAAAATTGTATTCTGTAAGTTGCTTCTGTCTAAAAAAATTAAAATTATTAATTTTTTAATTTTTTAAGATTGTAAAATGATTGTCATTTCACCTCTTAAAAAATTATACAATATTATATAATTAAAATTGAATCATAAAGCAGTTTTATTTAAAAAATTGTTTAGTTAACATAATTTAAAAATATGCTTAATATATTGAAAATGCCAAAAAAAAATTGATATAAAATTATTTTACAATTTAATTAATTTTCTTTTTTATATTAAAATAATTTAAAAGTTAAATTTACAAGGCAAGTATCTAATCGATTAAGTTTTCATCAAATTATAGCTAATTTTATTGTTTTTCTAATTATCTCAAAAAAATGGTTAATTAATTAGAATAAAAATCTAAATTTAAAATTAAATTATGCTAAAAATCTAATTCTAACTCTCTCAAATTTTATAAATTTTAGTTTCCAAACAGCCTTTAAATAATAAAACTAATATTTTATATATTTAAATTATTAAAGGCATATCCTAAACTAATTTTCTTTAATTTACTAGCTTACTCCCAACTACTCAAATGATCAAGACTCTATAAAATTTGAAAAATATCAATCTAAGAAAAACAATAATTAAGCGATAAATTTTCCAAATTTTTTAAATCAAAATTTGACACAATAATTTTCATTAAATTTTTAAATGCACTCTTTTCCCAACTATTATTATTACTATACCCATATTAGACAATTCTGTTTTTTAAATCGTTAAAATATCCTAATTAAACTCTTAAATCAAAAATAGTATTTAACATATTTTATTATTATTATTTGTTTTATTAGTTTTCTATTCTATTAAAATCATATTGAAAATCATCCATGTCTGTATACTGCTGAATAACCTTAGATTAAGTAATTTCTTATTTTTTTTCAATTTAAATTTATTCATCCTAATCTTAATTATTTTAACATTTTAAATCATAATATTAAGGTCTCAATTTTCTACACTCCAAAAATTTAACGTTTTCATAGCTTTTTATTTACGCTAATTATAGTTCTATTTCTTGATCAAGCCAATTTTCTCCCATTTCTTAACTTTACTATTTTTTTTCTTCTTTTTCAATGGTTTCTTATTAAAAACTATTTTCTTAATTTTAAAAACTTTGTTAGTTCTCCTATATTTCTTTATTTTCTGAATTCATTGAATCTTATAAACTTTCTAAATCAATTTAATTTTAAAAATTATCTAAAAATTATTGACATTCATAGCTTTCTTGGCTGTCATAATTTTAAGAATTTTCAAAATTTTTTAAAAGTTTCTAATGTTCTTATTCTTGATTTTAAATACCTTCAAAATAGGACTGTAATTATTGAAAATCTTCAACAGAATCATTTTATTTTTGCTTTTACAATTTATTTTCAAATTCACTGTCACTATCATAGGATTAAATAGAATGTAAAAAAGAATCATTTTATGAAAATGGCTATATTTCTTATTCTTAAAAAAAAATATTAGCAACTGTCAACTAATCTGTTATTAATTTTTATCTCAAATTTTTATGAATCTTATCAGAAATGTTTACATTAACATAATTATAAGAAAAATCTAAAGTAATTTCTTATAAATTTAATTTATTTTTAGGTTTTGCTAACTATTTTACAATTTATTGGCACCCTTCAGTGTGTAAATTGCCGTGCTTGAAAATTAAATTTAAATGTTGTAAATTTTTTAAATTTTCTGAATCAGTAATATTTTAAATTATTGGGGCTATATCACTGTAATGTTTAAATTCATTAAATTAGTAATTTAAATTTAAATAAGTAAGATTTTTAAATTTTTTATTCAACGCGACCTGTTGTGAAGTATATATTTAAGTATTGTTTTTTATTTTAGAATATTCTTGAGAAAGAACAAGTCCAAATTCGTTTAAATTTTATAAACAATCATAATCTAAAACGAGGTCAAAAATTTTGTTATATGTGGATTCAGAGAGAATTGATAGTTAGCAATTGATTTTAAATTTTTTTAATAAAGGGAATATATTTGTTTGGGTTAAAATTTAAAAAAAATCCACCAAATATTTTTACTTTTTTTGATGCCTAAATTTAAGATCTAATTCATTTAAATATTCATGAAACTAAATTTAATTAAGCTATTATTAATTCAAACTTCTTCCAGATATTTTTTAATTGACCAAATTATATGCTAAATGTGTGAGTTCTTAACCGTTCATTTTATCTTGTAAATCAAAGGTTTCAAAGTATAATTTTAAGTTTTTTAATGGTTTTTTGGTTAAAATCTTTGATATTTTTTAAATTCCCTATAATGAAATATCCGTGTGAGATATATCAAGACAAATTTTATTTAAGTTATTATCTAATTCTGCTAAAATTTTTGTTAGCTCTATTATTGGTTCTTCAGATATATTTTTTTACGAACCAATGTCTAATGAAAATGCAGAAATTTATTCTAATAATTTAGATTTTTTTAAACTTTCTGAAAAAATTGATATCCCTTTGTTTCCAAATAAAGATTTTTCGAAATGTATACTAAGTTCTTATAATTTTGGTATAAGGAAAGTAAAATACTATAATTAATTAGAAATTTATTATAATGAGTCATTGTCGGGAAGATGAGAGAAAATAAGATTAAGTTCTTTTAAATTAAATAAAAAGAATTTCTCATTATAATTGCTGGAATCTCTTATTTATAAAAATAATTTTAAATTTAAAATTTGAGAAAATAGAATTCAAATATATTTTTATATATATTATTTTTTACAAATTCATTTAATGAACATCTTTTGTGTTTCTGTATTAGGTATTAATTTTAAGTAAAAGTTGACGATTAAAAAGTTAAACTCTTTAGTTTAAATATATTTCTTTTTTATAATTTATCTATTTTAATTTATATGACTTTTTATTCATAATAAGATCTTAATGGTAAGAAAATAAAAATGTCATCTTTTTGAGGTTTTGAAGATTTTTTGAACTACATATATTTTAAAATAAAGCAGATTATTATAATAATCCTATAGACGGAAGATTAAATCCAATACATAATTCCTCTAAATTACAAGCCCATTTCCATTAAGAAATTAATTATATAATCAGATCATAATCTTCATACGATAAAGGTAATCCCCTAAAAGATTTACTTAAATGTATATCTTCAAAAATTAATTTCAAGCCTTTGATATTTATTAAAAAATTATTTTAGGTTAAATTTTTCACGATTTCTATAAATTCGGATTAATTTTAATTTGAGAAACCATTTGATTATATCTGTCTTTTTACATCAAAAAATGAACATAATTGTATTATAATTTTATCAATTTTACTGGATTTTTCTAAAGTTAAATTTGATGCTTAATATTGTACATGGTCAGAAAAATCTTATAAGAATTAATCATTATTTATATATTACTTTATAATTCGACAATTTTCCTAGTTTTCAGAAAGGATAGGATTTTTTGCTTATAATGAAAAAAATAATTAGCTCATTAAAATTAATAAAAATTAGTCCTTCCTAATGAATTATATATAAAAATTTTATTTTAATCAAACCCAGTTTTTCCTTGTTATGATTAATATAAAAAATATCAATAATAAAAAAATATTTTTTAAAAAGAAAAAAATAAAATAATTTTTATTATTATTAAAAAATTGAATTTAAATATATATGAGAAAAATATTTTTATCAATTTTCGCTGATTTTTTTTTTTTGGTTTTATTAAAATAAAAATTGTGTAAAAAAATAATTAGGATTGTATAATATATTAACAATTTTACCTTAATTTACTATTTTTTTCAACTTATCTTAAAATTATAAAATATTTAATTTGGATTAATCTAATTATTTATTAGCCAATTAAAGATTTTCCGCGAATTCAGGGCTATTTTTGTTTCTATTATTGGTTTTCTTAAGTTTTAAAATTTTATAATCTTATTATTTTAATAAATTTTCATATTCTTTAATTTTTTTTTAATTTATTTTATCTTTTTCTTTGTATTATTCTAATTTATCAATTTATAGTCCAAGGTTTTTGGCTACTGATAATAAAAGTTGCTTTTATTTTTTTAGTTTATAAATATCACTGTAAATGCCCATGTCTAGAATGCTAAAAAACTCTTTTGAAAATATAAATTTAATTTATATATGAATAAATTAGTGGATATATAAATTAATTATAAAATATTAATTTACAGTTATGATTATAAAATAGTTTAGGATTTTTTTTTTATTTCACTTAAATATTTGTTTTTTTTATTAAATTAAAAAAGGATTTTTTTTTTTGTAAACTACACTTGTAATTAACAAGATCATAATAAAATAAAAATATTTTTGTTTCTAAAAATATCTTTATTTAATTTTATTAATTAATTTTTTACTTATTCAATACACCAAATAAGTAAATTCTTTATAAAAATATTATGAATACACAAATAAATCAATTTTTTTTCATATACTGTTTTCGTATATTTTACAATATAAAATTTTTAAAAATCCATAGCAAAATAGACTTTTTTATTTTTTCTAATTATAAATTAATAAACAAATAAAAATTAAAAAAATTTTATTTGGGATACGTGAATCTATTTCAATATTAGCCAGACAAAATAAAAGTGGCTTGTTTTTGATAAAGCAATTCTGAATTACTCGAAAAATTCAAAATTTTCATCAAGTTTTCAAAAAAATGTTTTTGTTATTTTTTCATGTTTAATTATGAAAATTAATAAGCCACTTTTAACTAGCAGAACAAATTATAACAAATTCTGACAAATCTGGACACAGTACCGTAATTTTAAGTTTCTGGTAATTAAATTTTTAAATTCATTATATTTTGAGAAACAAATTCGATTAATATATATAAATTCATTTAAATTTCATTTAAAGTAATATTATAATTTAAACATTTTATTTTTCATTAAATAAATTTGTTTATCAATCATAATAAATAATTTATCTAATTTGATTACATAAAATCTTATTAATTAAATAACTAACTATATATTTATTCCTTAATATATAAAATATTTATATTATATTATAAATAAATTAAAAATAATTTATACTTAATAAATGAGTAAATAAATACTACCAATAATATATAAAATAATCATTATAAATTCAAAATTTATATAATAATAAAATCAATCAATAAACTAAATATCAACCTCTTAATCTTTGTGATATTCATACTCATAAAAAATTCCTAGTATCCATTCTTCAAAATTGTTATTATATTGAATAAAAGTTAGTCTTTAATAGGAAATTTTATCATCATCATATATTTCCATAAATTACTTCTCAATATTAAAAACGACATTAATAATCGTTTACCTATCTTTAAAAAACTCACTAAACTTATTTTCACCTTCTACCTTGAACTCCCCTCCTCTAGCATAAGTATTACCAATATAATTAAATACTGTAACATAAAGATCTTTTTCTAAGTTTTTTGAATTTTTTAGTCTCCACTTGTTAAAGTAAAACCCAATTAAATACCTCATACGTTGTTTTTTGTATCCATTATAAACCTTAAGTGGTACTCTTTTCCTTTCTCCAAATTTTCAGAATAAATATTTATAAGTGCCTTAATGATTTTTAAATTTAATATTTTGTTAGGCATTATTGACTTCGAAATTACCTTTATTTTATTTAAAATTATAATCCGATTTGTAGAGTTTCAGATATTTATTTGTTATTTATTATTGTTATTATTATTAAGATTATTATTATTGCATTATTATTGCTATTATTATTGCTATTATTATTATAATTATTATTATTATTGTGTTGGCTGGAGTGTGTTTATTTTTTGCTGGTATTTTTTGAAGGGCTTCAGTGATTCGTTAATTTTAGTCAATTATTTTTCTAATTCTTATTTTAATTTTTCCACTTATTAATACTGCTTTTCTAGGGAATCGAAGATTTTTTTATTGTTATTTTTATGGGTATTATTATTTAATTCTTGTTTGTAGTAGAATAACTAATCAATGTCAATTTTTTTCTTTTCAAATTCTTAAAATTTTTATCTGAAATTCTTTATTTCAAATTTTAAAATTATTTCTTGTATATTTTTTAATTCTTTATCAATATTGGAATTTTAAAATTAACTTTAATAATAATTTTCGAGCCAAATTGTAGTGTTATTTTTTTAATTCTAAATCTCAGATTAAATTTCATATTATAATTTTATAAAATTCATTGATCTTTACTTTAAAAAAATTTAAAAATAGTCCTATTTCTAATCCTTATCTATTGATAAAATTTTAATGATTTTAATAAATTTTTGAATGCTTTTCATCTTATATTGGAGGCCAACCAAATATATTATCATCTTTTACTTAATTATTTAATAGTTCATCAATTAATAATATTTTCTATTCTTATTAAGTCAACTTTTCTAATTCGAAATAATTTTAAGAAACATAGATGGGACATATTAATAAATTTTCTTTATTATCCGAACTCATATTCAAAAACATAAATTTTTGATTTTTACGCCCTTCTTTTTTGCATTACATTAAACTTTATTCTGCCATAATTTTTTTTTTAATTATTATTTTTAATTATTATTTTTTTTATTTTTTTTTTCTAATACAATAAAATTTATTATTTATTTCATTATTTAATGTGGTTTAATAATAATAAATAAATCATTAATAAATTAATAATTAAAAAAAGTGAATTAGTAAAGATTCATATATTTTGATTTTTGATAATTATTAATTTTTTTTATTTAAATTACCACACATAGCAATTAATTTTTTGCTTAGAATTTAAAAGTATTTATTATTAAAAAAAATGGATATTTTAATGATTTTAATATAAGTAAATAAAATCACAATTTATTTTAAAACTAAAATATGTCAACATTATTTAAAATTGTAGCTAGTATTATTTAATTATTATAAGGAATTAGTTTGGGCTATTAAGTTGCATTTTAATATAAAATAATTATCTTAATTATAAGAGACAATATATAAAGATAATTTGGAATTTTAATCTTATTTTTATTTATTCTTTTTACCTATTTTTAATATTAATTATTTAAAATAAATTGTATCCATCAATTTTACAATATTTATTTCACTCTTGAGTCATAAATCTTAATATTAATCTTTAAATACAATATTTTTATTTATGAAAAAAAGTTACTACAATTTATATATACTTAATCTTCATATAAGATACACAAATTAATGTTTGTTTAAAGGTAGCCTTAGAAATATTAAAAATTATAAAAATTAAAATAATAAATTTAATATAGAAAACTAATTATAATTTGAATTTGATTTTTTATAAAATATTTTTTGATTTTAGATTACGAATTAAAAAATAATTTTTAAAATATAAATAAATTAGAATTTAATAATATTATTAAACCAAATTTAATGTAGTTATGCTTATAAATAGCCATTAATTTTCGGTTTAAATAAAACTTTTAATGTTCTGAAATAAAAATTTTTTAAAATTTTACAAATAATAAAAAAACAAATCAATAATACCTTATAAAAAAAAATGACAGAAAATTTAAAAAAAGTTGAATAATAAAGTAATTTATATAAAATTTAAAACGCTTTAATTAACATGGTATCTGGGGGTTTTGCGGCCATGGTTGGAAAAACCTGCTCTGCTCCTTTCGAAAGAGTTAAAATCATTATGTAAACTGAATCATAAAATGCATAAATAACTGAAAGATATAAATCAATTTGGGACTGTTTTTACAGAATTTCCAAAGAAGAAGGTATTCTCAGTTTTTGGAAAGGTAATATGGCTAACATTATTAGGTAAAAAAAAGTTATATAAATTTATTTAAGTATGGTATATAATCTAATTATAAAATTTTAATAAATATCATTCGAAATTTCCATTTCTTTCAACTATTTTACACTTCTTATTTTTTGCTCGAAATTATATAAGAAACATTTTTTCTAAAAAAAATAAAAAAAATAAAAAAGTGTTACTAATGTAAAATAATTTTGATTTTTTAAATATTTTATAAAAGATATGTACCAGAACAAGCTATCGGATTTACATTCAAAGAGCAATTTTCAAACCTATTTGGCTTAAAAAAAGAAAAAGATTAAAAAGGAAAATTATATGCACTAAAATATTTTTTATCAGGAGGTTGTGCTGGCGCCTTAGCGAATACTATAGTATATCCCTTAGATTTTTCAAGAACCAGATTGGCTGTTGACATGGGAAAATCAAGCGAATAAAGATAATTTAAAGGTATTTTCCATTGTCTTAAAGTTACTGTTAAAAATGATGGAATTAAAGGGTAAAATATTATAATATAATGAATTTAATATATATTATTTGTAAATCTAAAAAAAATACCAAAAAAATAATCTTCTTATTATAATCATCTAATATTAATCGTTTTTCTTTTATTATTATATAAAATATTCATCATTTAATTTTTATTTTATTTTATCAGAATTTATAGAGGTGTTTTTCCTAATATGGTTTGTATTTTTATATACAGAGGTGTTTACTTTGGTTTATTTGACTATACTAAAAATATAAAATAAATTAAAGATTTTCAAAATAAAAATTTCTTCTGCAAATTATTAGTAGCTTAATTGGTAACAATTACCGCAGCTAGTTTTGTTTATCCTTTTGACACTGTAAAAAGAAAAATGATGATGCAAAGTAATTCAAAAACTATTAAGTATAACGGCGCTTTTGACTGTTTATAATAAATTATATAGAAAGAAGGATTTTAAGCTGTTTTTAGAGGATATTTATCTAACTGTTTAAGATCTGTTAGTGGAGCTGTCTCGTTAACTTTATTTGATACAATATAGAATTTTAGATAGAAAAAAAGTGAATGAAATACTAATTATTATATATAATGACGAAAATAAAGTTTTTAAAATTTCAAAAATTGATACTATGTAAATAATTAAACTTTTAAAATATAATAATTTATATTGTATTTTATAACAATTTAGGTATATTACTAATTTAATTATACGAATTTATGTAATTTATATTTACTTTCATATTAATTAAATCTAATGTGTGTGTATTATGAAAATAATTTAAAATAGGTAAGTATTTTTATTTTAATAAATATCCTTAAATTCTAAGAATATTTAAATTTTGAACTTTATAATAAATAAAATAATATATAATAATAGTATTAACTTATAAGATGTAAAATTTCAATTTAATTTTTTATTCTATTTATAAATTTAAAATTATTATTATTTAAATTTTTATATTTATTCCATTTTCTTATTTTCATTTTATTATATTAATTTACATAATTTATCAAAACCCTCATATAACCCATCTCCAGTTTTTGCCGAACACTTGTGTGCTATAATATCAGTTTCCATTATTTTATTTATCCCAGTTTCCAATAATAAATTTTGATAATCCATACATTCACTTTATAAATCTTATTTATTAAATAATATTAAAACAACTGTATTTTTTTAATTTTTTTTTAACTCACTATTTATTTATATTAATTCCTCTTTGACCAAATTTAATCTATCTTTATCAGTTGAATCCACAACAAAAATTAGCGCATCTAAATTGTCATAGTAATGCTACCTTTGTAAAATTATAATTTTATTTAAAAATGAAATAAAATATTAAGAAAATCTTATAATATAATATTAATAGTATCATAATCAAAAAGAAAAATATTTAATTTAGTACGAATTTTGATTTTTCTAGTATAAATTCATATAAAAATTTAAAATATAATGTATTTAAATTTACCATAACGACCTAACTTTCCCACCTACATCAAAAACTAAAAATGACAAATTTTTATACTATATAGTTTCTATATTTAATCCTATAGTTGGCGTAGTTTCAACAAATTTTTTTATGTTTAATTATTACAAAATACTTGTTTTTCCTGCATTATCTAAGCCTACCATTAATAATTTCCTTTTTGATTTTTTATTTAATATAACATCAACGGTATCAACCGAAAATTATGACTTAAAAAATAAACAACCCATTAAAATATAACTTAAAAATCTTATTTGTTTAACAATTTTTATTTTTTCTTGTTTTTTTTTAGTTTTTATTAATTCTACAAAAAATTTGCAAAAAATTGTATTTTTTTTAAATAACTATTTGTTAAAATTAAATGAAAAAAATTTTATTAAATGAAAATCAATCCCAATTAGAAATAAATTATTTTCTTTAGAATTTCATAAAAACATAAAACAAATTTATTAAAAAACTAAACACTAAATTATATGTATATTATATTTTTTGGAAAAATGTATTTTAAATTTATTTTAATTATATATTAAGTATAAACATTTTATTTTATTTTAATTGTATAAATATTTATAATAAAAAAATGGCTAATAAATAAATAAAAAAATATTATTTAATTTTTAATTTTAAGACTTTAAACTCAAAAATCAGTTTTTAAAATCTACATTTTGTTACCCCTTAATTTTGTATTACTACTACTATTATTATGACTACTTTTAAGACTAGTTTTCTTACTAAAGTTGTTAATATTATTGTTATTAACATTTATATTCTTTACAATTTTAATATCTTTATTTTAAACATTTATAGCATATTTACTTTTATTTCTGTTTTACTTTTATAAATTTTTTTGCTGATTATTAGTATTTTAATTTAATTAATAATGTTAATTATATGATATCGACCTGCCTTTATCGGCTAACCTTTATTTCTAATCTGGTTTTTTTATATTTATATCTTGGTGAATATTTTATATACTATGAGAATAATTACTTTTTTTCTAAATTACCATTTTATGCTAAGAACTTGATTTTTTCTCATTTTAATTTTTTAAAACACTCTAACTTTAATATTAATTTTAATTGAAATTGTTCAAATTATTAATTGTATATTAGTTTTTAGTTTTTTAAAAAATATTAGATTATACGGAATTCCCATTATTATTGTTATTAAGTTATTATACTTGTTATTTTTTGGATGAACTTTTTTTTTACCTACTTCCTAATAAAGTAGATTGATTTATATTTATTAAAGATTTATTGTAATGATTTAAATTACTTTAGTTATTTAAATTATTATTTTCTGTAATTTATTATAAATTTATGCTGTTAAAATTTATATTATTTCTTAATTTATTATCTTATTACTAATAATTTTCAGAAATTTAATAATTTTCAACTTTTATTGGCCCATCAATAGAATTATATATTAAATTTTTATAATTTCCTTTCATATTCATGCTATTAGGATTACTATTTTATAAGGAATTTAAATTCAAATTTGAACTTTTATTTGATAAAGAATTGTATCTAATTTAGTTGATTTTTTAATTTATATTATTATTCTTATATATAATCTATTTTTAATTTGGATTCATACTTATGCTATTTTAAAATTGAATACTATTTTAGCCTACAGATGGAAGATTATTTTATAAATTTTATTATTATTACTAATAAGAAAAAGATCGCGTATTTTTCGCAGTTTATAATATTGAATCTTTTATATTATTTGAATCGTAAGAAATCCTGTTATTCTTTATATTTTCAATAATCATTACATTTTAACTATTTGAAGAAAAATTATTTGAATTTTTATAATTTAATTCAACTCTGCTATTCTTTGCAGGTTAACTTGATTTTTTTAAATTATTTTAATTTAATTATTAGCTTTGATAGTTCATATTTTAATTAACATTCTAATAATCATTATTAATAATTTTTGCTTAACTTTACTAATTTTAATAGTTTTTTATATTAATCATACTTAGCTAAGGTTAACTACTAATTCCATATTTACCCTAAGAACTTTTTGATATTTATGATCTAGCTTTTCTTTAACCAGCTTAATTATATTTTTAATTGCCTAAAAATACATTGTTATTTCTATTATATGTACTTTCATCTTATCCATTTAAATGAAAATTTTTATTATTATTAATATTATTATTTATTGTATTATATATCTTCAAACTATCTTTATTTTAATTTTAAGAAGTTTATAAATTTTAAATATAATCAAATTTTTAATCATTAAGTGAATGTGCGTTTTTTTTATGTCCTATTTTAAAATTAATTTCTTAATTTTTTATTATCTAGGAAACATTATTGATTGCCTTGTTTTTAGAGGGCGTACTATTTTAGCTTTATCTGGAATTTTAACCAGAATTTTTAGGCACTTATTATATATTTTATGAAAATAATTTTTAATCATAATTATTTCTCATGTCCATCATACTAGAACACCTTTAACCTCTACTTTATCTGACTTTTTAAATTATTTTTAAATTTTGTTTTTATTAATTTTGAAACTATTAATAATTATTGCTACAATTTACATTATTCAAATTTTGATTTTTTAATTAATTTAATTATTAATTTTCATTTTCTAATTTTTATTAAATAACTTTTTGTGAACCCTATTTATTTTTTTAATTATTTTATTTTTTCGCATCTGAACTAGGTAAACAAATTTAAGAGGCTTATAATTTTTATTATTCTAATTTTTTTGTCGATAATATTGTTTCTTATAAGTTTTTTTAATTTTTATTACCAGTACTACTATTATTGGTATTACTACTAGTGTTAATATTAGTATTTTAATTACTATTGCTATTTGTCACATTAGTTATAGTATTATTATTTTTTTTACCAAAATTTGTTATTTTTTGTTTGTTGCTACCATCTTATTATTTTTCTATCATATTTTTTTATATTCTGTGATTATCATAATTTGGTGATGGTAAAATAGAATCCAACTCATTAAAATCTTTTGGCAAATAAATTGAATTTAAAAGAACTAAATCTTCATCTTAAATAGTAAATCCTGTATAATTTGGATTTGATGATGAAATTCCAGTTTAATTTGGATCTTAAGCTAATAAAACTTTTGCATCTTCAAGAAATTAAAGTCTTTTTTATATTTAAGGTCGTTCTAATAAATCAAAAATTGAAGGTCTTTTTTAAGGATTTAAAATTAACATTTCATTTATTATATCAATTAAGTCCTTAGAATAAAATTCAACAACTGGTGTGTAATCCCCTTATTAAACCTATTTATAAAGTTTATCCATTCCCTATGCTCGAAATGGAGTTTTATACATACACATTTCATAAACTAAACAACCCAAACTCCATACATCTGATTTCAAATCATATGGTTGGTCTTTCCAAACCTTAAATATATTATAAATTATATTAGAGTAAAGTTTAAAATTTTAATAAATTAACATAAAAATATATAGAATTTTATCATAATTATAATTATAAATTATTTTTAAAAATTTTTACCTCAGGAGAAGCGTAATAAGGGGTTCCTGTTTAAGTTCTGCACATGCCTTAATTTGTGATTTTACTAACATTTAAATCTCCAATTTTCGCAGTAATTCCATCTTTACTTAAAAAAACATTCGCTGATTTTATATCTCTATGACAAATATTTACAGCATGCAAGGCTTTAACTGCATAAATTAACTACAAAAAATAAATCCAAATAACTTATTCATCCATTCTCTAATTTTTTTTCCTTAAATAATTAATATGTTAATACAAATCGCCTCCATCCAAATATTCCATAACTATAAATAAACACTAATTTTCTTAATCATAAAAAGACTCAAAATATTTTATAATATTCCTGTGTTATAAAGATGCCAAAAATCTTATTTCATTCAAAGAATTTTATTACTCTTTTTTATTTAACTTGTGAATTTTTATCTTTTTAAGTGCGTAAAATTTGTTATCACTTTTTTTTTGCATTTTGTAAACTGAACTGTAACTTCCTTGTCCTAATTTCTTTAAAATTTCAAAGTTTTTTAACTTTGAACTCTTTTATTTTTTTTCTTATTGCTGTTAATTTTAAGGTTAATTATTATTTTATCTATCACTTTTTTTTTATTCCATCTTTATATATACAAATTTAAATTGCTTTTCTTCTAAAGTTTTAAGATTTTATATAATTGTGTCTGAAAAATTTAACAAAAATTTAATTATTATTACTTTAATTAGTTTTAAATAATATTCCCTCTCTACTTTTATTGTTATAAAAATTAAAATTTTGTGAAAGTTTTTAATTTTTGTTTATTTTTATTTTTATTTTAGAAAGAGTGGTATATTAAATAAATTACATATTACAATAAAAAATTATAGATAAATAAAATGAATAAATTATTTATATATTAAAATTTAAAACAATTAGTTTATTATTGAATTAATAAATAAGTTCTAAGTTTAAGAAAAAATTTTTATCTTATTCTTATTTCTTTTATTCAATTTTAGAAAAATTAATAACATGGAATTAATTTCTTAATTTTCTATTATTTAATTACATTAGTTTAATTTAATATTATAAATTTAAATTATATAAGATTTGTTTTTTGCATGATAAATAATTTTTTAAGATACATTATTATATAAAATTTAAATGTTAAATTTTATTTATAAATTATTAAATTCAAAAATTATTACAACTTCTCCTATCCTTTATATTTCTATTTTTTTAACTTAATAAGAAATTATTTTAACTCATTTTTTAACAAGTAGATATATATTAATTGCCCATTTATAGTTCAGATTAACATGATTTAGTATTAAAATTTTCTTATCTTTTTTAAACTTGATTTTTATCATCATTTACATTTATACCATTTAACTATATTTATTAATAGTTATTATTTTGCTAACCTTCATCTGTTTTTAAAATATATTTTTATTTATATTTATTATATTCTTCATCATTATTTTAAACATTTTTTTTGAAAAAATTGTTTTAAAAATCTTAAGATTTTATTTGTTTTGGAGTATTTTTTTTCAAAAAATAATTATTAACATTTTTAGAATTTTCGTTATATCTATTGCTTAAATTTAATAATTATAATTAACAACTACTTTTTCGGTAATTTAAATAATTATTATTGTTTAATTATTTTATGTTTTTTTTTTGTAAATTATTTAAAGGTAAAGAATCAATTTCCGTATATTTTTATTATATATTAAAGTTATAAGAGCAGTCAATTTAATTATTATTTTTAGAATGATTATTATCATTTTATATATTGATACATTTTTCTTATTTTTTACATTTTTCTTTTGAAAAATATTCTTTATTTTTTAAATAAAAATAATAATTTTTTCTGGAAGTATTTTTTTCCATTTAACTTACCAAAGGATTTTATTATTATTATAACTACATAT
This sequence comes from Pseudocohnilembus persalinus, assembly GCA_001447515.1. Lineage (NCBI taxonomy): Eukaryota > Ciliophora > Oligohymenophorea > Philasterida > Pseudocohnilembidae > Pseudocohnilembus > Pseudocohnilembus persalinus. The sequence goes on along the minus strand of LDAU01000078.1, from coordinate 438,426 downwards.
TATTATTATTCAGATCATTTATTTATTGTTTTTCTATAATTTTTTCATTATTTATCAGTTTTTATTAATTTTAGTTTTATTAAATGTTTGACAATAAATACTCATTCTATATATTTTACATTTTTTAATTAACATAATTAAATGATAATTCCTGATTACTATTTTTCATATTTTAATTATATAAATTTTTTCTATTTATTAAATTCGGAGATATTTTTTCATCATCTGTTGTAGATCTTGTGCTAGACTAAATCGTTATATTATTAATACTTTTATTTTTATTTATTTGATGTTATTTAGTATAAATAAATTTATTATGATCATTTCTTTGATTTTTTTACTCCTAATTTTTTTATTCAAATTATATTTTTTACTACGTTATTTTATCTTATTGCATTTTTTATCTGTGTTCTTACAAATTTAAATCAATTTAATTGGCACTTTTTATTTATTATATCAAAAAAAATCTGCCATTGCTTTTTTGCATATTTTAAAGCTTTTTTATTTTATAAATATTATCTTATTACAATTATTTTTCTAATTAATTATTTAAATGATTTTGTGACAATTCTAATGAATACCTATGATTTTAATTTTTATAGTTTATTTTATCTTATTTAATAATCTAAAAATGCTAACAAACTTATTTTTATTACTTCTACTATATTACTATTTATTCATTCTTTTATTTTTGACTGTTTTGTATTATTTTTTGATTTTTTTGTTGTTTTATATTTTATCCTTTATTTATGCTTTTTTACATCTTATCTCTTGTCATAAATTATTGATTCGGCAAAATTTTATTTAATTGCTAAAGATTATCAGGTAATATAATAGGCTTTATATTTTTTTCTCCAGAAATTGTACTTTGATTTTAAAATATGTTTTAGAATTATTAATATTCTTCTTGAACAATAAAATGTTATATATTTTATTATACATATGGAATTTTAAAAAATTAATCTATGCTGTATCTTCTATTGGGGTTTTACACTAATAAGTACTATAAAGTTTGTTACAAATCATTAGAATAAGTATTTGGTATTGGTTTATAATTTAATGTTTATATGTTTTTTAATAATTCATCCATATCATTCCCTTAAAATGGGGGGTGACCTTTACACATTTCATAAATTATACATCCTTTATATTAATATTATAAAGTAAGTAAATATATTTAGAAGTTTAATATTGAAAAAATATAATAACTCGACCAAAAGAGAATTTATAAAAATTTTTTACCAAAAGACCAACAATCACTTTTAGAATCGAATTACTTTTTATTCCAAATTTCAGGTCTAAAATAAAAACAAAAATAAAATTACCATACTAATTAATACAATAAGAAAAAAAAAATACTTTAAGTTAAATATTATGATTAATTTATATATAAAAAATCATATATATGATATAATTTTACGCCGCATACATGGGTGTCCCCCCTTATTAAAACATAACACCTCTATTATTATGTAGAGCTATATTAAAATCAGCAATTTTAGCGTTTTAATCCTATCCAATTAAAATATTAGCTGTTTTTATGTCTCTATGACAAATATTATAATAATGAAGTATTTTTATTCCCATTCCAATTTAGAAAATATACTACCATATAAGTTTTTCAGGTAAAAGTTATTTTTTTTCATGGAAAAAACGAATTAAATTAGAAAGGTCTCCTTTTTCAAGGTTTTCTAAAACTATATATAAATTTTAAGAATCATCTTCGAAAAATGCGTCAAAATAACCGACTATAAAAGGACAGTTAATTTGGGATAAAAATTGTATTTCGTTTAAAGAACTTTGACGATTTTATTTTGTTAAATTTTAAAATTTAACTATTTTAAGTGCATAATAATTATTATCTTCCTATCTTAAGGCTTTATAAACACTACAGAAGTGCCCTTAGCCATATTTTTTAATTATTTTATAGTTTTTTTATTTAGGCTCTAAATTAGTAAATATTTTATTTTCTTGCATATCTTTCACCATTTATTATATCAATTTATAATTTTTGTTTTAATGAGAGTATAAATTTTTATTTTTTTCATAAATTATTTCTATAATTTGATTATATTATCTACTATATTATTTAAATACTTATAAGCTTGAATTATTAATTTTTCTAATTTTAATTATTCGTAAATTTCTAGAAAATAGTAAAAGATTAAAAATAATCATAATAATTATATCTTATTTATAAATTATATATAACTATAAATAAATATTATATATAAAATTATTAAACTATTAAAAATCTTTATAGTTAATAATAAATTCATTTTATAGTATCGGAATGAGTTTATAAATTTTATAGAATTATACTATAATAATTAATATATATCATATAAATCATTATATTATATAACACTTTATTAAAAAAATATCATTAATCAACTTCATTTTTATTCCCTATATATTTTATAATAACTTTAATTTAAATTGATAGACTAAATATTTTGAACTTGCATTATTTAAAAAATTTATATTTATCCTAAAAATTTTTAACTTGCATTTTTTTTAATATATATATATTATTATTTTTTTAAGTTAATTTGAAAAATTTATTAGAAAAAATCAGTGGACCATCTGGACATTATTCAAATTTTCTTCTGTACTCTAAGTTACAGATGTTTATTTTTTATCTTATATTACATCAGTTGTACTATTACTTTTAATTTTCATACTATTCCCATTATTTGTATTATTATTTTCCTCGTTCACTGCGTTCAAATTATGTAGTGGTAATCCTAATGATTTTCCTAAAATATTAACAATTTTTACAGGTTCCATTCTTTTCTAAGGATTAATATCTAACATTCCCTTTAATATCATTCTTAATTCCTAGTCCACATTTATTCCACTGTAATTATGATGGTCCAAATATTCGTCCAAATTTTTAGCTACTTCTATTTATTTTTTTATTATATCTTCAAAAACTCTTCCTTTGGCTGCAAATAACCCCTTTTTAATTAAATCTTTATTTTTATAATTAACTATGGTTTTTAAAGACATCCAAAGAGGAAGCCCACTCACCATTTCCAAAATCACGCACCCCAAAGACCAAATATCTATCACATATGTTTTAGTATAGTTTTATAAATAAGGTAATCTAAAGTTAAAAATTAATGTTTAAAAAATAAATTTATATTAAATTAATAATTTAATTTATTTAATTTAATTATAAATTGTTTTTAAAATTTACATTTCGTGGAAATAGTTCATATTGTTTTAATAAAGAATATAATTTAGTATTTCAGGAGCCATGTATTCTGGAGTAGCCATGGAAAAATGTTTTAAATTACCAAAAGTAAAACTTGAACCATAGTCAATTAATTTTGCCTCTGTAATTTAATATAAACCAGTTTAACTATTTTTACTAGATCTAATTAAAATATTTTCAGTTTTAACATCACTATGAACTATATTATTATCAGCTAATAATAAAATAGAATGTGCAATTTCATAAGTTAATCTTTTAAGTTATTTTATGTCCTTTTTAAATGATTGGTATAAAGGATGGTAATGGATCTAAAAACAATTAAAAATTAATAATTAGTCAATTTACATAATAATTAAAAAAAATAATAAAATGAATATTTGGAATATTAATATTACTTTATAAACCCTTTCTTCCCCGATAACACCCTCTCCTTTTAAATCATATAAAGAATTTCCTAAAGAAGGTCCACAAACTTCATAAAAAATCCAAGTGTCCTAAGATTTAATTTCATAGTCCATCATTCTAGACAAATTTTATGTTCCTATTAATTCAAATTAATATTAAATTATAATTTTTATTTATAGTTAATAATACAAAAATAATACAAATTTATCTATTATGTAAATTTTTTAATACAATATCAACTTACTTTTTTTAAAATAATAAAAGTTTTTGTTTACCTCTGTAATTAACGAATTTGGGTTTGCAAACACCTTTTTCATAAAATTATCTTCCAAACCATATTTCTTTTATATGAGTTTAATGATGATTGTTAGTTAAAATTTATTTCAAAGCAAAAACTTCTTTAGTTTTAGTATTTTGTCCTAGCCAAACCAAAGCAAATCCCCTTTAATTTTAAAAATTTTTAAATAATATAAACTCATTAATATATGTATATAAAATAAATACTTAATTTAATTTATATAATAAATAATTATTTTTTATTTTATATAATAAATAATTATTTTTTATTTTATATTTTTTTTTCTTACCCTCTGCCTAACAATTTTAATTTTTAAAAATTTTTAGGAAATCTATCCCCAAATTGTTTCCACTCATCATCTGACATATCATATTTATCTTTTGGATGAATATTTTTATCCTTTTAAGCTTATTTCTCCAGTTTTTCAATTTCTTCTCTTTATTTCTTTTATATCATTTCTTTTTGTGTTTTCTCAAATTTTTCCATATTTTGTTAACTTTATTGATTATTATTATTTTGTTACTTTATATTTCTACCTTTAGAAAAACCTAACTAATTGGGCTAAACCAAAATTTAATTAGGCTAATTATTATTGGAATATGATACAGAATTTTCCCTTTAAATAGGAGCTTTATTAATAATATTATTATTACTAGGTTTATGCATTGATTAAGCTCTTTAAGCTTATGTGTTTAAAGCTTAATAATAAGGGGATTACTGCACTAATATAAATAATTAAAAAATTAAATATATGAAAAATTAAATAAAATAAAATATATATAAAAATTATAAAACTTACGATTATTTTTATTTCTAGCATTTAAGTTATTAGAATGGGCAGAATTTTAAGATTGATAACTCATTTGAGAATTTCTATTTACACTATTATTGTTATTGTTATTATTATTATATTATTCATTTTTGACTGACTATTAACTATTTTATGATACCTGACTTTGACTATGATTAAATAAATTGTTATAGTTTAAATCCGAAGTATTTTTTTTTTACAATTTCGTATAAGGCGATGAAATTCTCGTCTATTTTTAAGTAACTTTATTATTATTATCATTATAATTATTATTGTTATTGTTATATATACTTTTATTCGGATTCGCATTATTACCTGCCTTGTAAAACCCTCTATTAGTAGTACTATTGTATTATGTTTTTGTATTATTATTATTGGATGGGTTGCTTGACGAATTGAAATTATTTATATAAATATTCTTTTATTTATTCTATTTTGCAAAGTTATACTTTGTTTCATTAGGATTGCAGTAATTGTTATTTAATACCATTTATTTCTTTTAATTGCTATTATTGTACTAACTTATATTTAAAGCCTCTTTTTAACTTAAATTATAAAATATTTTAAATTTTTAAATATTAAATATTTATATAATATATTTGACTTTAAATATTTACCCTGATTAATTTTGATTTGATTATTTCCTGTAATTAATATCATGTTAATTAATTGATAATAAACTTCTTTTTCTATTATTACTAGTTAACTACTAAAAAGGAGAAGGCCCTAAATTCAAATATATAATCGTTTTTACTTAAAAAAATGTTTTTTTTTTTTTTATATAATATTTTAAAATTTTTTCATTTATATTTATAAAGACTTTTGTAATAGGTTTATTATAAAAATAAACCTATGAATTTATTTTTAAAATAAAATTTATCTTATTTATTATTATTCTTTTAATTATATAATATTATATTTATTTTTAATAATAAATATTTTTACCATTATTATTATTAATTGCGAAATTGCCACCAACTGAAGGAATATCAACAGATCTATCTCTTTACCTTTATAAAAATTTTTTTGGTTGTTAATGAACGCTACTGTGCTTTTTTCTGGCAAAATGATTATTGTTATTGCTATTCATATTATTATTAATTAAATTATTGGGTCTATTTAGCAACTTATGATCAATATCCTAATCTCCCTCAGTATATAAATAATTTTTATTATTATTAAGATTTTACTAAGAAATACTGAATTCTTTATTACTAGTTTTTTCTTAATTTTAACTATTACTGAATTTATTTGTCCCTATTATGCTATTGTAGAAAGAATTACCTTGTTATTATTTTTAATTTTACGATTTTTAATTGTCAGGATTGTATATATTCCAAAAATTATTTTATTTCGATTAATTATTTAAATTCTTATTAACTTTTAGAGCCTTTAAAACTCCTCCTTTAGGCGTATTGGTCTAAGATCCAATAACAAATTTATTATTTTAGCTAAATGATCCATGTTAAGAATAAATGATATTATTTTAATAAGGAGTTTAGTTTTATGTAGATTTTGGTATATTATTAGATTTTTTTTATCTGAAATAAGATTGAGATCTTTATTGTTTCATTTAAGTGCTATCTTTTCTGCTGTTATGGTCTGTAAAAATTCTTTCTCTCGTAAACATATAATATTATTCTAAATTATAATTTCAGATTATTAATATAGGAAATAAATAAGTATTTTGTTTTTATTTTAATTATATATATTTTTTATTTTTATTTTTTTAGTTATTATTTTTTCTAATTTTTTTTTTTTTCTTTGTTTTTAATAAATTAAAAATTTATTTGTAATTTTTGCTAACCATCAAAATTTAACTTTTTTAATAATTAAATAAAATATATAAGTAATAAAAACTAAATATAATAATAAAGTTTGCAAGAAATAAAACTATAGAGAAAAATACAATATTGGTATTTACATCATTTAATATTGTTTAATAAAAACATATTTCTAATTTCCTAAAATTATGAATATTAAATAAAGTTGTTTAATTAATAATAATTAAATTAAGAAATATTCTTTTTTATCACTCTATAAACTCTTTAATATTAATATAAAATAATTATTATAGATATATAATAAGTTTGGAGATATTTAGATTTTAAAACTTATTTATTTAAATTAGGATTTAAAATAAATACATAAATATACTATAAATATATTTAGCCATATATATATAAACTATTTTCATCCATATATTATTTTAATATATAAATTTTAACTTTTTAACTTTAATTTCTAATATTCAAAATAATTTCTAATATTATAATTTTAACAATAAATCTGCTTCTAAAGTAAATTCTAATATTTATTAATAATTAATAACGAATATATATTTTTCTCATTTGATTAATTAACTTTTTGTTGCTATCAAACGATAAATAATATTTTTAATCTACATATAAAAACTTAATAATATTTTTAAAAATTATTCTAATATATCGTTTTAACTATATATTAATATATGTATAATTTTATTTTTTAGTTTAATAAAATACTATTAATATATTTTATATTTATTAATTTATAAAACTGATAAATTAAAATTTAAAACTAGCTATTTTTAATTATAAATTATAGTGACAATTTTTAAAATATTTCAGAAAATATTGCAAATTCCTTTTTTCTTTTTCCCCTTTTCTTTTTCTGATTTTTTAGAACCTTCTTTCGGTTAGTTTAATTTGTCTTTCTTTTACAATGAAGTTTTTATAGCCAAATCAAATACATCTTTTATATTTACATTAGTTTTAGCAGAACACTCTATATATTTACAGCCTAATTTACTAATCTCTTATTAGGCCTTAAAAAAAATATAAAAAATTTGAAAAAATAATCATAATATTATAAAAACTCAATATTGTAATATAAATTTTATAAAATATAACTTTTTAATAATTACTATTAAACTACAAATTTATAATTATTAAATAAAAATTATAATATTTAATACCTAAATATAATCAATTGGAGCATTTTTATCTCCTGCCTTATGTTTTTTAGCTTCCTCATCCCTAATATCGATTTTATTTCCAACAAATATTTTAATAGCATCAGGATTTTTTTAATTCAATTCAGGATACCACTAATATTTTTTTTAAATTTATTATTAAAGTTATTTAGATTTATTGAACTAAAAAAATATTATAACACTTATTTTCATTACTTTTTATAATGCATTATGATATGTAGAAGGTTCAACCACACTAAATGTTATCAAAAATACATCTGTATTAGGATATGCTAAATTTCTTAAATTTCCATACTCATCTTATCCCGCTGTATCACTATATTTAATAATATATAAAAAAACTCATGAAATATAAAAAAATTAAAATTGAAGGAAAATTTTTATTAATTTTTATAATGCTGTATAGTTTAGACATCTCTACATTTTTAAGTTTAAAATATTCAAATTTTTCTAAAATTTTATACTAAAATAAAAAAATAATATATATATATACGCTATAATTATTACACTAATTCTAAATTAACTAATTTTTTTGCAAATTAAATTGGGGCAGAATAACTTTCATAAATAGTAGGTATATATTCTTCATCATATGTTTTTTTTGTGTATCTATTAATAAGATTATTATTTATCATTTAATATATTTAATAAAATACTAAAAATAACTCAATTATTATAAATAAATCATTTATTTGTACACTTGTTCCATTAAGATATTAAATATTGATAAAAATGAATTAAATATTTTACCTTATAAGAATACATGTTTTTCCAGTTGATCCATCTATATAAAAATTACAAAAAGTTATTCAAATTAAAAAGAATTAGTATAATAATATTTAATAATTTCTTACTAACTAAAACAAATTATATATACAATTTAGTAAACTTGATTATAATTTTTTTTTTTTTTATCATTTTATTTACCTCCAATGGTTACAACTTTAATATTTTCTTATGGTTCCATATTTTATTGAATTTTTTTCGATTTTTTTTATATTTTTTATGTAATAATAAATAATTTTTATTTTATTTTGCTTTTTAATAAAAAAAATTATTAATTCCTAAATTACCTTTTTTTCAATGTATTAGGGTATTTTTTTTATTTTTAATAATTAAAATATTAAGAAATGTTATTTTTCAAAATACTATTTCATTTCAATTTTTTATTTATAGTGCCTATTACTTCATAACAAGAAGATCATTAAAAAAATAAATATGAAATATATTTAAATTATTTATTTTAAAAATCTTCATTAAAATATCTTTTCTGTTACTAAAATTAATAAATTACTATCACTAATTACTAATTTAAATATATATTTACTCATTATTTCATAAAAATAAAATGAAAAATTTATTTAAATAAAATAATAATTGTTATATAAATTAATATGAAAAAAATCCTTATTTTAATTCGAATAGCATGGATTTATTAATTTATTTAAAATATTATATTAGTTAAAAATTTATAAATTTTATTTTGAAATTAAATATTTTACTATTCTATATATAACAATAGCAACATAATAGTTAATTATCGCCGCTATTTTTCAATTTTATTAAATTATCTTAAAAAAATAATATTTTATAAACTGGTATAATAATTAATAAAAATGTTCATATATATATCATATTTTTATAGTTTATATATAAACATGATATTTATATATTTATTTTATGGTAAATTTTATTTTTTTATTATTCAAAACAAGAATTTTATATGTTAGAATTTATTATTAAACTAAAAAAAGCTTTTAGATACCATTCGAAATCGATTATTTTTTTATAATAAACTTTATTATTAATATTAATTAAATGTAAATTAAAAGTTTGTAATTAAATTTTGTCCATTAAAATTGCAGTAAAATTCTTAAATTAACAAATTCAACATTAATTTATCATTTAATTAATACTGTAAATAAGTATTGTTACCTATCATTCTTAAATTTTTATTTAAATTAATAAATTTAAAGTAAAAAAATATAAATAAAAAACAAAATAAATAAAACAAAATTTATTGCAAAAATACAAAAAATCTTATATATAGATTTCAAATTTTTAAAAAATGTCAGAAACCTAATAATAAAAATCATTATAAATTAAAAAAAATCGCGAAGAAATTCGAAAATAAACAGGAATGTTATTATTTGGAAACTTATTAGAATTTGGCATAAGTTCTTAAATAGATAAAAAATAATCATCTGACAATAATTAAAAAAATCCAAATTAATAGGTTATTAATTAAGATCCGAAAAATTTCAGTAAAACATAACTTATTATTTCGAATTTAAGTGAAAATAAAAAAGATACAAAATTATCAAATGAACAATTTGGGTTAAATAATAAATAAAAAAATTTTAATTAAATGTATTAAGATATAAATTCTAAAGAACTTGGGTAAGGTACTGAAAGTCAAGTTAAAGTTTTTTTGAATAATGAAAATAAGTAAAAATTTGCTGTTAAAATAATTTATTGTAACGATTTAGAACGTATTGTTTAAATAAAAAGATAATATAAAATATAGAAAAGTCTAAAATTTAAAGGCGTATTATAAGTTTACGAATTATATATTTCTAAAGAAAAAGGGCTAATTTATTAAGTGCAAGAATATAATTAGAATTTCGTTAGTTTGAGGCAATTTATATAATAATAATTTCACATTTATTAAAATAGACAATATAATTATTAAAATACATTCTAATCCCAAGATACAAATAAAGCTTATATAAAAGATTTTTTAAATTAGAATATACATAATTGTGAAAATCAAAATATTTAAGGTAAATAATTTATCATAATATGATTATAAATATATAAAATTACTGCCAAAAAAATTGTCAATTAGTTTAATAAAACATAATTTATTTATTAGCATAAAATTTTAATAAACAAATGTAAATAAAATATAAAAAATTTATAAAATGATTTTAATTAAACCATAAAATAATAATTTAATAATTAAAAATTATCAATAGTTTTATATTAAAATAATTATTTAGATTAATTAGAAAATAGAAAATATATTTAGCAAAGTTAAGATCAAAATTAAGTAAAAAAAATAAAAAACTTAAAAGAAATAGTAATGCAAAATTAAAAAGAAAATATACAAACCTAAAATAAGTATACTTTTTATTCTTCTAAAAATGATTTCACTCTAAAAATAAAAGAAATATCATACTCAATTTTAAAATCTTTAAATTTTATACATGATAATAAAGTAGTTCACAGAGATATTAAGCCAGAAAATATTCTAATTAATAGCTAAAATATAAACGAAACAAAAATAATCGATTTTGGAGTTTGTAGCCGATTTTCCCAACCACATACTTATCCTTAAAATTAAAATTAAGTTAAAAAATTACTTACTAGAACTGGAACCCTACCTTATAAGGTAACAATATATTATATATATTATATATATAACTTATATATATATATTATTTAGTATTTATAATTATAATTATTTACTAAAGATAAATAGTATTAGTCAAATACTGTTATTTTCGAAAATTCTAACACTAAATAAAGTATGTTTTTATTAAATACCAATTATTTTTTATAAATAAATTTTGGATATATTTATTTAATATAGTAATCATAAATAAAATAACATGGAACTGATTATAATTGATAAAAAATTATTTTTTACTTTTTTTTTTTTTAACAATATATTTTTTTTTTTAATGCATGAATAACTAAGTATGGAAATTAAGTTTAATATAAATAGTAAATTAATAGATAATTAAGGCTTTATTTAGTTAGAATAATCGATATAACAGGTAAAAAAAATTTAAGAAATAAAAAATTACCTTTAAGACGATTATATTTATTTATATTATAAAATAATTTAAAATAATTAAGTAATTATAAAAAATAAAAAAAGAAATATTTATACTTTATTATCTACTATTTATATGTATAAAAAGATACAAATTTAATTTATTTTAGAATTAATCTTTATTTTGGATCTTGATTAATAATATTTATATGAGTATAGTTTAAATAGTCAAATTATTAATTATAAATTTTTTATATACTTTACTATTATCTATTATTTAAATAAATATAATAATGTTTCAAGATAATAAAGAAATAATTTTTTTTTAATTTTAATTTTTGTTTTGAAGTTCAAACAAAATATTTTTAGATTTCTAAACTCGAAATTTGCATTTTAAATAATAGCTTGAAAAACTTAAAAATAAATCTTTTGATTTTATATTTAAACTAATAAAATATTTTAATCAAGTAAATATAGGTATTTAGTTTACTATTTATTATAAAAAAAATTAAGAACTTTTTAATTACTATATATTTTCAAGATACCACAATAAATAATTTAATTTTATTTTATAACTATTTATAAATAATGATTATTTATTAAGTTTTTTGTTATTTTATGAATGAAATTATTAAGAATTATATTATAGAATAAAAATTTATTATTTAAAATTGTTATAATTTTTTTTATAAAAAAGGCTCCTGAAATAATTTAAAATGAATGTTATGATGAAACTATAGATATTTGGGCCTTAGGTGTTATAATTTATGAATTTGCAACGGGTAAACTACCTTTTTATAATGAATATTAAGTTGATATGATAGAGTAAATAACTTAATGTGATCCTGATTATAATTATGATATTTTTAAAAAAGATACATAATTAAAAGATTTTTTACAAAGAATTTTGAAAAAAAATCCTAAATATAGATTAAAATCTAAAGATGCATTAAATCATTAATGGTTCTTCGATTTAAAAAAAAAGTATTCTAAACAAATTTAAATTACGTAAGATGATTATAATGCTTATGAATTTAGGAATACATTGAATTTATTATTTAAAGTTAATAGTTCAAGTAATTTATAATATAAAGGAATAAATATAGAAAAAAAAATCAGTTCTTAATAAAAAAGTTAAAAATTAGAATAATTTGAACTATAATAAGGAGATAATATTTTTTATTCTTAGTCATCATTAGATTTAACTATAAAATATGAATCTTAAAAACAAATCAAATTAATAGATAAATCTATTTATTAATAGTAAAATGAAAATTAATCAATAAATACTTAAAATTTGGATTAAGATATAAATATATAGCATAATAATAATAATGCTTATAAAATATATTAATCTATAAATGATGATAAAAATAGTATAAATTAAATTGAAATACAATAAAAAGAATCTTAAAAAAATAATCTTAAATTTTAATTATATTTAAATGATAAAAAAAACACGATATAAAATTTAAAAAAATAGTTTAATAATCAGTAATAATTTGATAATAATTAAATGATAAAAAAAAAAAATTAATACAGTTAAAAAGACTAAAATCTTTTAAATGATTAGCAGGAATCAACATAACAAATTTAAAACGAGGATACTATTATTAATCATAATCATAATCACAATAAAAATTCCATATTTGATATAGATTAAGAAAGTTTAATAAGTTAACTTAGTAAAAATAAATTAACTAGTATATAGAGCATAGAAAAATATATGTCATCCAAAAATATTTCAGATAAATAATAAATGTCTTTTTTATCAAGGAAATCTATAAGTTCTCAATTAAAAATGGGTGACCAATATTAAAATTAATAAAGTTAAAATGATATAGAATAGTATTAAAATTAACAAAATTAATGAATTTTTCGATAAAAAATTTATTTCATAGAATATTTTTTTGATTAAATATAAAATGGATTCTATTTTTTTTAAAAAAAATTTATATATATAAAACATATCTTAATCTTTATAATATTTTTTTAATCTTATAATTTTAGCAATATGATATAAGCTAATAAATATTTTTTATTACATATATAAATAAATATTTTAATATAATTATAATATTTCAATTCAATAAACGTTCATAGTGATGTTAAAAGACGAAGAAAATTAGTATTAAGTAGAAAATTAAATTAAATTTTATTTTATTTTAATTAATTTAATAGTTATATAAAAATTATATATTTTTAAATTTTTATTTTATATTATAGTAATTAAAATATAAATAATTATGAAAACTAAAATTTACAATAAGTATTATTATATATAGTTTGTTAGTATTATTTCACAAATATAATCATAATTTTGAATCCCTTTCTTTTTTATTTTGTTTCATTCAACATTTAATGATTTTTTAAATAAAGGAATTAAAGTTGCTAAAAGGGCTCCACTTCCTCCTAAATATACTGATTTTACCAAAAATCCGGCATAAAGACCTTTAAACCCTCTTTCATGTAAAATTTTTTAAGCTTAACTAAAGAAATCAGATGGTCCTTCTAGGAAAAATTATAAATTGTGTTTTGGCTTTTCAATTTTAGGGTCGAAGGTTTCTGCAATTCTTGCCTTTTAAATTCCAGTTCTACAAACATCACACCAACAATTTAAGCATGTTCCAAAAACTCCAGCCATGAAACCGGCTACAGTATTTGTCATAGAACCCTACCCCAAATAGGGAGATACGTAGGATTTAAAAGTATCAACAGACATGAAAAAACCCCCCTAAAATTAAAAAAAAATTAAAATAAAAAAAATCAAAGATCAGAAACTAATATTCTAATCAAAAATAAAAAAAAACAAAAATAAGAAATAAGAAACAAAATTTTCAAAGGTACAAATTAACCTTCCAATAAAAAATTATAATAAAAATTAAAACAAATATATATAAAAATTTTACCGTCCAAGCAGCCTGCCTCAACTACATTCCAAAATACCCCGTATAAAGCCCCAAAACCCCCCTAGTCTTTACCAAATGCTAGAAAACCTGCAAAGTCCCGCCCGGAAACCTGCCCTTGGTGTCCAGCTACTTAGCCAACTTGGCATTTTCAAACGGGGAAATGGCCAAAATCTCCGGCACAGTCGCCAAAGCCCCTGCGACGCCCTTACTGAACGCGCTTCCTTTGCCCGAGTCCTTTCCGAAAACGCTCTTGTGAAAAATAGGCTGCAGCCAAAATTTTATCACTCTGCTCACAGTTGCCCGCATCATTTCCGCGCCCACGCCTTGGGTCACGAAGCCTTTTAGCCCGTGTCTTTGGTGGAATTTTTGAACTAGTTGGGTTATTGTTAACTGCGTTTTTGAAGAAGAATTCGCCATTTTTAAAGCTCTTACTATGTCCACTGGGTACATTACGAAGGCTGTTACCACTGCGGCTGCGGTCACGGGCTGCAGTTAGGATT